>PVKS010007346.1:8195-73554 GCA_004027875.1 Aplodontia rufa
ACCTAATCACAGCCAATCGCGCAGACTGTGCACCTGAGCTCCTCCAATTAGGGCAAAGGGCAGTATTGCGTCAGGTCGGCATTTAAGGACCCCTCACTCCCTAGCGAGGCGCGCATTTTTCTTTCGCCCTTCGGCCGAAGTAAAATTTCTGCCTTGCTCACCCACACCCGACCACGTGTTTGATTTCATTTATAACAGTAGCAGTCACAAGAAATTCATTACCAGCGTAGCCTGAATATTACATTCATAGAAGTTGAAAGAGGCCAAAGATGACTTGAAGGTCAAGATCATTTTTCTTTCTTCTTATACATCACTGTCCACTGTCTTCAGATGATCATTCAGATTTGCAAGCTATGAGGTCTTCGGCTCAATTCATAGTGTCAAGGTTACTTTAGGTATCAATAAAGTTATATAGGGACATCTGCTTGACCGTCCTTGGGACAGAGAAAGATATTCATTTTCCTAATTCCTGATTGAAAGACTTTTCTCAAACATTTTAAAATTTGTGGTCACCTATAATAATGGCAGGATAAACTGAACAGCAGAAATCAGACTTTTTCCTTCTAACATTGCCATCCTTCAGTACAACTGCTTAGTCAAGTCCCAGCCATGTGAGGAGGAAAACTGGTTTATCTGGAAGCCAACCCAGTCAACTAGAAGTAGCTACCTAAGACAGTCTGAGAAGGGGTTCTGTGCTTCCATCTGATCCAAGGAAAAAGCCATGGTCAATTGGCAAGGTCTCTGTGTGCATTGGTATTTGGAGCCATGCTTCCCATATCAGTATCCGCTCATCTCATCCACCCCCTCAGCTTTCCATCATCTGTCTTGTTATTCTTTCCATCTTTTATCTTATTGTAGGATGTCAGCAGGACTCAGAAAAGGGTGATAATTATTAACCATTCCCTTCTTTATATGCTTTTAGAATTTTATTCATATTTTAGTGCTTTTGCCTAACATGTGGTAAGCATGCTTTGTTTATTGTCATTATATGTCTCTTTACATTGCTATTCTGTCAATGTCTTGATGTCTTGAATTTAGGGACTGTTAGTCTTTGTTCTTGTATTATTTATAGCTTCTGCTTCTCGCTCTCGAACCTGATACAAATGCCTGATGTAATAACCATTCTGTTTATTGTGCAGTTCAATTTTTCCATCTCTACTCTTTCAAATCATGCTATGTATCACCAGGAAAAATATCCTTTAAAATATTAAATAATCTCTTTGGATTTCTACTTAAAATCCTTTCATGACCCCAATTGGCTAAAGGGTAAAGTTCAAGTTCCACATCCTTTGTCTTTCTTAGTAAAATAAGTCTTTAGTGGTTTTTTTCTTACCCTGTTCTTTGATTCACCAACCAGTGTTTGCTCCTCCACCTCCTAAAAACCATCTTATTTTGTAACTTCGTGCCATTACATCACTTCTTCATTAAGCACAAAAGATGCCTGTTCTCCAGTCCCCACCCCACAGACTGCTCTTCCTCCTCTGTAATTCCATTCCTTGAAGGGTTGAGTCATAGTACAGCATCTGAACATGTGGGCTGGGTATCAGACTGTTTGGGTTCAATTCCTGACTAGTTGTCACTTGTGCCAACCTGAGTACTCTTATCTGGAAAATTGAGATAGAAGTAAGCTTGGTGGGAGAAGTCAATGAGGTAATCTATATGATCTGTATATAAAGTACTAAGCATGATGCCTGGTACATGTGATACAGTGAGTGTTCAGCTTAGTTTTTCTAACTTCTTAATGGACTCAGAGCCAAGCCCACATTTTTTTTGGGGAAAACCAACAAGATAGTTATATAATGTGACCAAGGCTAGATGTACAATGCCAATAGGATGCAAAGGTAGCACGAAGGTCAAGTCTCAAAACAGAGCACTGACCCCAGTTGGGGGAGTCGGTCTGGGAAATGCTTCTGAGAGGAAGGGTGTTTGATCTGAGTATCTAAGGATGACTCAGAAGTGTGGATAGTGATGAGGATGTAGGGAATGTGGAGTTGTTGTCTCATGGACCAAAATTGACCTGTGTAACTGTGATGGCTGACATGCATCTGTGATTCAACCACAGGGGAATGTTGTGTTTGGTGACTTTTGGACACAGCAGTCTCCTGGTTAGCCCATTAGAATCCCAGCCACCTTATTCCTTTCTTGCATGCAAGAGAAAAATGGAGGATAAAATGATTCAGGTAGAAAAAGCTCTCTTCCAGATGGAAGGTCAGGTGAGAGATAAGTAGATGCCTCTCTTTGTGAGCCAGAGTGTGTGACAGTTCCTCCCAAGGGAAGGGAGCTTTTCCTTAATCTCCCTTTTAACCTTGATAAATAGAGAGGGGCTGCGTGGAACAGCCTTTGTCCACTTCCTCATGGAGAGGAAGGCGAGGATGGATATGCCAGAGTCCTCTGTGAGTTTCTCTGTGAGTTAAAAGGACATTGTTTCACCCTTGACATCCCATGGGTAGACCAGTAGACTGGTGGCTCAGTGTTTGCAGCTGCCTTTAGCATATATGAAACAAAACTCACTCTTGATCTTTCTCTTCCTGCTCATGTCCATCATCCACAATTAGTTAAAATTACTTCCCCTACCCAATGCAAAAAAGAGAAGAGTTATTTTTACTATAGATAGGGGATTCCATAGAGAGGGATCATTATGAGATTTTTCATTGAAGTCAATTTAATTAGATAGGATTTTGGCAGCTATATAAGTGTACATAGGGTTGGGCAGGGGACAGGACATTGGATGCAGAGGGTATCATGTGAAAGAATGACATTGTGATAAGTTACAATTTGGAAGAGGTGTCACAAGTTTATCTTTTTCTTCAAGGTTAAAACTGATGAACATCAGCATCAGTATCATTTAGTAAATAAAAACTCAGGGAAAAAATCAATTAGGGATGTAGAATCACAACATAATTGTGATGGGAGATGTTATGTGGTGAGATTTATTTTGTCTGAAAAAAAGAAAAAGAAATTAAAAATTATTATATTTGGTAGTATTATCCTGGGGCTGATATAATATTGTGTAAAAACTGGATAGAGCATTAAGTATCTCATAACGTGAATATTTAAGTAAAGTCCCAAAGCGTTGAAAGAGCACTTGTTGTTTTGCTCATCTTATGGTGGGCATTTTGTTTCTGTTTTTTGTTTCAATAGTTCAATTCAAAACAGAATACACCTATAAAAATGTTATTAAGTATGAGGTTTGGACTCTTGGGTTCTGTGTGCAAACATCTGAGAGGAGAGGTGTTAGGAAATTTTTAGCCTGTAGATGTCCATATATTTGCTTGTCCAAGTGATGAGGTGAAAAGAAATGGGTTTTTTAGCTGACAAACTTGGGTGCAAATCCAGGATCCTCTTTACTAGCTATGTGTCCAGGGAAAATAATGTGTGAAAAGCTAGGTCAACCCTTAAAAATAGAAGTTGACGGTATCGCTAGATGTGATGTGGGTATTTAATAAATTATCATCAATTCTTTGGGAGCAAGAAATGAAAAAATTAATAAACTTTTAGTTAGTACATGGGGAATGTTAACACATTCTGTGCAAACATCGACATCTCATTTTCCATAAGAAGACATAATGTTAGAGATTCTTTCTGAAGGTCCATGAATAGGTTTTATGGGGTCTAAGAGCATTCTAAAATTTGTTGGAATTGTGTGTGTATGTGTGTGTGCGCACACTTTTGTGTGTGTTTATATGAGTTGTGATATTTGTCATTAGACTCTTTCTCATTAATACCTGAGTTACTTATAAAATTTTATGGTCATTTTAAATTTTTTTCAGTTAACTGAAAAAAATCAAGGCTTGAAATTTACGTGATTCAACCAAATATTATTTAGAGCATCTGAGACTTGGCCTGGTTTTTCAGCTACATTGTGCTGATCCCCTTTGGGGACGTAACCAGTAAACATAGCATAGGTAAATTCACTTGGTTCTGGGGCATAGGGATCCTTTCAAATTCCATTTTTATTCTAATCAAGTTTGCCATTCTTTGCTAAGTGTTACCTCACTTAGAATTCATGATGACTATCAATATCACCTCTGTGTCTGAACATACACTTGTGTTCCCCATTCCAGATGCTCACATGGTAATTTAAAGACCAGTCAAAGGTTCACATTGGGTTTCAAGACTGAAGGTGCATAATGTGGGCAGAGAGCAACTATATCTTTTTGTCTGGCTGCTTTTGCTTTCAGGGGACACTGGAGTGTCCTGGAATGTGCTCAGAACGTTCTTTTGCTTCGCTCTGTGATTCCCAGTGATCAGCCTAAAAATAATGATGCCTGCAGACAGTGTTCATCTGTCAAGTCCAGAGACTGCTGCCTACATGATTCCTTGAGATGAGTTTGAATTTCAGGGCCAATTTGCTCAGACTTGCTCACCCTGCTCAGCCGTGACAATGACTTTCCAGTGCTACTCGATTTTCCATTTTACAATTTAAAATTAGTTCAGATATCTTGGTTCTTTATTTTTTAAAAAACTAACATTTCTATAATTTAAAAATAATCAAATAAATGAACAGATTGAAGCATTTAAACGATACATGTAGAACAAATTTCTGAAAGTTGAAGTATGAACCCTGTTCCCTCTGAAGAAGTTGGCATTAACATGTTTTGGGGTTTTTTGTATTTGTTAGAAAATTTCTGGTAAATTCATGCAAAAACATGTACATATAATTTGAAACAAAATTGGTGTACATTACTACACAGTTCTGTACTTCTCTTTCAAATAATGCCATGTCTTGGGGCTATCAGCACAATGAATAATAAAACTCACTGTTTGAAAGGTCCATCTGGTTGGTCTCCTTTGTATGAATTAGACATTATTTATGTAGTACCATAGATTTAGTTGTTTAGCCCTTTTCTGCATTGGCTAATGCAGCAGTGCTAAAACAAACATCCTTCGTATGTTCTTTGCAGACATGACCATGGGTATTAAAGATATCTGTAAGGTTATTTTTCCAGAAGTGGATTGTTGAGTTAAAGAAACTATGCAACTTGCCTCATTTTGTAATTGTTATTTTTATATTATCTAATGGCATAATTAATGAATTCATTTAATTTAGCAGTTAACAACTTAGTCTCCCTAGTTTCTGAGATGCTTTTTACCCACAAAACACTTCTCATACCAAATGTGTATGTGTTTTTCCTCACATGAACTAATTCTCTAACTTTCTAGGCAGCACCTGGATTTCCACTGATCTTACTCAGTTCTAACACTACCTAGAACTTCTGTAGGTCCCACAGAGGATAGGGACTTAGTCCCACAAGACTGCCCTCCCAAGATGCCAGTCACAATCCATGTGCTATAAAGTCCCTATGACTGTCTTGTCTAGTTTGCAAATGACTCAAGAACTCAGGAAATAATTTTATGTCATTATGACAAAACACCAGAGAAAAGCAGCTTAACTGGAGGAGAGATTTATATTGGCTTATGGTTTCAAAGATTCCAGTTAATTATTATCTGGCTCCATTGTTTCTGGGCCTGTGGTGAAACAATACATCATGGTGGAAGGGCATGGTAGAGCAAAGCCGCTCACCTTGCAACAGCAAACATAGAGGGGGGAAAGTCCAGGGATAAAATATGCCCTACCAAGGCAAGCCCCCAGTGACTCACCACTTTCACCTAGGCCCACCTCCTAATGTTTCCACCACCTCCCAATAGCACCAAGACTTCAACATGTGAGCTATCAGGGAACAATCCATATCCAGCCTATAACACTTACTGTTACCTTATTATAAAGATGCATCTCAGGAACCACCACCTAGAAGACATGCACTGTTAGTCAGTGTTCTCTAGACAGACAGAATAAATAAGATCTATTTATCACTTATCTATTTATGTACCTATCATCATCATCTATCTGTATCTATCATCTATCTATATCTATCATCTAACTTTATCTACCTATCATCTGTATCTATCATGTCCATCTATCTACCTATCTATATCTATCATCTACCTACCTATCTACCTATCATCTATATCTATCATCTATATCTATCATCTAACTTTATCTACCTATCATCTGTATCTATCATCTCTATCTATCTACCTATCATCTACCTACTTATCTACCTATCATCTATATCTATCATCTATCATCTATCATCTATCTTTCTTTATTATCTATCTAAATTTGTACAAAAGCATGTGCATATGACTTGAAGAATTATCTCAAAATGGGAAAAGTGCAGAATCTCATAGTAATCTGATCCCATTGTGTTCAAGTCTTATGTACACGTTTTTGCATGAATTTACAAAAAATGCATATACTAAGTATACATACTGTATACATGCATGTATATATATGTGTGGACAAATAGATGGATATAGATATTTGAGAGGAGATTTTTTAGAGGGACTGGCTTACATGATTTTGGAGGCTGAGAAGTTGCACATCAGGACACCTGTGAGCCAGAGACTCTAGGATGCCATTAGACTGTCCTTAGTCTGAGTCCCAAAACCTCAGAACCAGAGAAACTCTCATTCTCAGGCTGAAAGTCTGAGAGTCCTGTGAGGGTAGGACATGGAGGCAAGTCCCAGAGTCTGCATGCTAGAGAGCCCAGAAGTCTAATGTCCAAGGGTAGGTGAGATGTCCCAGATCCAGGACAAACACACACACACATACACACACACACACACACGCACACACACACAGAGTTCATCTTCTCTTTATCTTTCTGTGCCATCTGGGCTCTCAGTTGATTGATGGTGCCTGACCATATTGAGAGAGGATCTTTTCTATTCAGTCCACCAACTCCTGCTACTTTCCTCCAGTTATACCTTCACAGATGCACTCAGAAGTAATGCTTTATCAATTCTCTAGAAACTTCTGAATTCAATCAAGGTGACACCTAGAACCAACTAATGTAGATGCATAGGGTAAGGTATGGGGGAGGGGGTGTGGAGCTTTCCTGCTTTCTCTGGGCACTCTGCCCTCACAAGTCCTCCCTGTCTGTACCAACTTGGGAAACTCTCTAAGCAAGTTTTAGGGTTTTAATGGAGGCTCCATTACATAGGCAAGATTGATTGTTACTAGTAATAGGTAATTAACTCAATTTCCACCCCCACTCTCAAAACTGAAGTTTGGGGAGCAAGACTAAAACTGCCATCCTAAATGCATGGTTGGTTCCTCTGGCAAACAGTCACAATCCTGAAGCTGTCTAGGTGATCACCAAGAGCTCCTTAGTTTGCATTAACTCAGACATGGTTGAAAGGGTTTATTATGGATAACAAAAGACGCTCCTCTCACCCTTATCACTCAGGAAATTAATTCCAAAAGTTTTAGGGTATAAAGATTATATATATTATTGAATTTATATATTTCATGTTATGTCCTACATAATTATAAATCATATCTTATAAAATGCATGCATTTAAAATATAGACATATTTCTTATTATATCACAATATCATACTAGTAATTAAATTGGCTTCTTTTACATATCTCATATTGCAAACTTTCTTTCACCTATGAAACTTCTCTATGATATATTTCTTTATACCTATGAATTGTTATTATCCCCTCTAACCTGAACCTGAAGGGGACTCTGTGGTCATCAGATGGTTTACAATTCCTTTTGGCTGATTTCTTGGCCCATACTTGGACTTCATGGAATACTGGAGCATGGCTACCTACTTGGACTTCACTTCAATATACAGACATGTGGCATTTTGTGTTACAGTACAAATCTCCATCATTTAACCACAACTTGGAAAGCAGCAATTTGAATTCTTCCTTGGTTACATGCAGCATCACATTAGCTTATATAAGGGGTTGAGGATCTTTTGTGGGCCCTTAAATTTTTCCTAATTCTGGAAAAATCTTTTACTCAAGAGACAACACCCATATCAATGAAATGACCTAGCTTAGGCTTCACTCACACCCAATTTGATCCCTCAGCCTCAGTATAGGGTCACATATATTCTCATCTGGCAATGGCCGGTGAATAATGACCAGGTCCTGCCACTCCTTTGGGGCATGTCTCCTTGCTCTCTCAGCAGGACAAGTGCTTCATTATGATTTTACCCTAGGTAATTGTCTAGTGGCCAGGAAGGGAGAGACAGAGACAGACCTGGGGGGGTGGGAGTGGCCAAGTTTTGTTGTAAGGCAGAGGCTTCTGCATTATTTTTATGAAGGGGAGGAGAACTCAGCTTTAGCATAGAAGAATAGATCTTTTCTTTTGGCCCAGAGCAGTTAAGAGAATCTAGGGATTTACAATTTCTGAGGGCATTGATACCAAGGTTTCCATCCCACATATAGGACCCTTGTCCTTTCTAATCAAAGTTCTGGTCTAGGTAGAACAGATTTGTCTGAGTCAAGATGGTCTTCTCTGGAACTCCATTACTCTTCTTAAATTCTGGGTCTGACCCTTAGTTTATTTTGACTTCTGGCTGCAGAATGTGGAGAGTTTCTTATATGCTGCCAAGGAGGCCCCCTGGCTTTTGTTCTTTGACTTAAGTTTGTGATTGATCATCTTCAACTTTTCACTGTATTTTTTCAATACATAATAACCCCAAGCATAAACCACCCACTTCCATGGTCCTTGAAATTATTGCTTTGCTTGAGCAACTGCAGCACTTGAGATATTACCCCTGCTAGTTCATGCTCCAGTATTCCATCTCCGGTCTCTATCAGCAAAGACTGAAACAATTGCAGCTACAATATATGAAGGGTTATTAACACTTCATCTACCACTTATGATGGAGTCCCCATTGTCAACTAGCTGGCAGGTGAGCCAGTTCCAAAATGCCATTTTAAAATATATTTTTATGTACTGTTCCTAGTACTGTTTTTAATTTGGGTCTCCCAGCAGATACTTTGACATAAAGATTTATATGTAGGGAGTTTACTGAAGGGAACTTTTTCCAACGACATCAGATAAGGAAGGAGGGGAAAAAGAATTGGTCAGAGGAACAAGTCATGTTCTTGCAATAGAGGTCTCAGATGATTCCTTGGAGAGTTTTGGAGCTTGGAGTTGTCCCAAATCTAGGTCACAGCTGGGTCTTTGTACCCCTGCACCTCCTGATGCCCCTGAAGAAGGAGTGCTGCGTCTGGTGAGGCACTCCCTTCTGCATGGGATGTTGGAGAAGGACTCAGATGAGAACTACCAACAGCCAATATTCCCAGCGTGGGGGAGGAAAGTAGGAGTGTGTTCTCTGCTAATAAGGGGGATGTGGGCAGTGTGCAGAGCTTGTCTATCACGTCTTTGATGACGCTGCATTAGTTCATGTTCAAAATTGTTCATAAGGTAAGTGAAGAATTGCCATTGTAACAGAAGACAGAGATAATTTTAAGACTCTTAAAAGACAATGTGTCTAAGTGTAGGCTTTGAAACTCTTGAATTACTAAAAAATATAGGGAAAATCCATTCAGACATTGGTACAGGCAATGATTTTTCTGGATAGGACCACAAAAGCACAGGGAGCAGAAGTGAAAATTGACAAACGGAACTATGGGATCACATCAAATTAAAAAGCTTCTGCACAGCAAAGGAAACACTACAGAGATGGAAGATGATATTTGACAACTGCTCATCTGACAAAGGATTAATATCCAGAATAAATAAAGAACTCAAAAAACCTGACAAAATGCAAGCAATTCAGCTAAAAATGGACAAATGATCTGAACAGACACTTCTCAAAAATGCAAATAGTCAAAAAATATGAAAGAATACTCAATATCATTAATCATCAGAGCAGTAAAAATCAAAATTACAAGGAACATCCCTGTTACCTCAATTAAAATGGCTACTATGAATAGAAATAAAAAGTAAAAAAAAATGCCAGCAAGGGTGGGGAAAAAAAGGAACTTACATACATGGTTGGTAGAAATATAAATTAGTAAGACCATTATGAAGAACAGTATGGAGGTTCCTCAAAAATTTGAAAATAGAATTATTGTATGATCCAGCTACCCCATTTCTGAGTATATGTCTAAGTGAAATGAAATCAGCATACGAAACAGATACCTGCATGCCTAGTTATGGTGGTTATTCACAACAGCCAAGGTTCGGAATCATCCTAGAGGCCCATCAGCAGATGAACAGACAAAGAAAATGTGATATATATGCATAGGGGAATATTATTCAGCCTTAAAGAGGAATGAAATTCTATCATTTGGAAGAAAGTGGATGGAATTGGAAAATCTTGTTAGTGAAATAAGCCAGACACGTGAAGACAGGTGTCACATGTTCTCTATCGTATGTTCAAGTTAAATACCTGAGAGTACAACATTGATGACTACAGATTGGGAAGGGGATGTGTGTGGGGGGTAAGTGGAAAAATGGGAAGTCAGATTAGATCAATGCACAGTTCCTGCACGCATGGAAATCACACACTGGACCCCACAATATGTACAATTAATGTGTGTTAATAATGAAATCATTAAACATGACAGTATGCAGCTACAAGTATATAAAGAATATATACTTTTTTGGGCTAGAGTGTGCTAGCCCCAAAAAGCAAATCGCCCACTGGGCTTGGTGTGTATGTAGGTGGGCTTCATTCAACATACATGCTGTCTCCAGTCACAAGGAGTCTGGTAGGGGAGCCATGAGAGGAAGTGTAGTCTGGGCAGAAGAATCAGCAAGTGTAATCCATGATATTCTGCAACTGTTAGTAGCCAAAGCATGGTTACTTCATCAGGTGCTTCAGTTAGAGAAATTAGAGAAAACTAGAACAAGTCAAAATAAAAGAGGTGACAAGAGGTGTTCTATGACATCAGTAGAAGCCTGAAGCCTCGATGTCCTCCATGAACTACTTTATTTTTTAGGCTTTTCCTACTTCTGTTTTTCAAATGGAGCTTTTTATTTTGAGATAACTATGGATTCACATGTATTTTTAAAGAAATTCATAGGTGAGATCCTGTGTATCATTTACTTACCTTCAACCAGAGGTAATATCTTGCAAAACTGTAGTGAACACCTCTGCTAAAAGCCATTGATGCAGCAGGGATGCAGTTCAGTCTGACAGCAAGAGATGCCTCTCATGCCCCGCCCACTTCTGTCTTCTCAATAACTGGCCACAACCAGTCTGTTGACTCTGTCCCCAGTACTGCCACCTCAAGAATGCTAAATAAATGGAAGAACGCAGCGTGAGACCTTTTGGGATTGACTTTTCCCATTTAGCACAATGCTCTGAAGATTCATGCAGACTGTGTATAACAGTAGTTCATTTCTTTTTATTGCTAAGTAGTATTCCGTGGTGAACGTGTACCACATTTTAACCACTGAAGGACATTTGGGTTGTTTCCAGTTTTAGGCTATGATGAATAAATCTGCTAAAAAAATTGGGTTCAGTTTCTGTTTTGTGTGAACATAAACCTTCATTTCTCTGTAATAAATGCCCAGGAGTGCTATTTCTGTGTTGTAAGGTGGTTGTGTATTTAGTATTTTAAGAAAATATCAAACTGTTATGCAGAGCGACAGTAGCAGTTTACGTTTCCGCCAGCAATGTATGAATGATGTGGTTGCTCTGTATTCTCACAAGCATATGTTGGTGTCACAATCACTGTTTTAGCCATTCTAATAGGTGAGTGATGATATCCATTGTGGTTTTAATTTTCATCTCCCTAATGTCTAATAATGTTGAACACATTTTCATGTGCTGATTTGTTCCCTCTGTCTTCTCTTTGGAGAAATGTCTCTTCCTGTCTTTTGCATATTTTATAATGGAGCTCTTTGTTTCTTACTGTTGAGTTTTGAGAGTTTTTTTTTTTCATATTATAGATACCAGATATTCTAGATACTAGCCTTTGGTTGGCTATATGGTCTTTCAAATATTTTTTCTCATTCTATAACTTATCTCTTCATTTCTTTCTTTCTTTCTTTTTTTGTATCAGGATTGAACCCAGAGGCACTTAACTACTGTGCCACATTCCCAGATCCATTTTATCTCTTAATTTCTTTTTCTTTTCTTTTTCTTTTTTTAAAGAGAAAGAGGGACAGGGAGAAAGCGAGAAAGAGAGAATCAATTTTTCTAATTTAGTTTTCCATGTGACTTTTGTTGCTCCAACACTTCAGTGTGTGCATGGTGCTGGGGTATGAACCTGTGTCCTTTCATATGCCAGGCAAACGCTGCAAATGTTGAGCTACCGCTCCAGCCCTGTCTCTTCATTTCTTAACAGTGACTTTCAAGAGAAAAAAATTTACTTTAAGTGAAATTTATCAATAGTTTTTTCCTTTTTTTTGTATTTTAATTTCAGATTAAACCCAGGGGTACTTTACCACTGAGGTGCACCCAAAGCCCTTTTAAAAAAGTTGTATTTTTGATACAAGGTCTCACTGCATTGCTGAGGCTAGAGTTAAATGTGCCATCCTCCTGCCTAAGATTTCCGAATTTCTGGGACAACAGACACACTACCGAGTCTTGCTCAACATTTTCAAAATTTTCTTGTAAGGATTGTATTTTGATGTTGAGTCTAAAAACTCTTTGATTAGCACTAGTTACAAAATATTTTCTCTCATATAATAAGTTTATTTACCATAAGTTCATTATCCATTTTGAGTTAATTTTTGAATAACGCATGAGCCTTATTTTAAGCTGCTGCCACCATTGCTGTTTCTCTTTCAACTTCTTCCTCTTTCTCTTCATGTTTCCCTTCTCCTTCTTCTTTTTCTTTTTAAAATAAAGATAAAGGGACAGTGAGAGAGACAGAAAGTGAGAATCAATTTTATTTAGTTTTTCATGTGGCTTTTTTTGCTCCAACACTTTGTTGTGTATGTGGTGCTGGGGTTCGAACCTGCATCCTTGCACATGCCAGACAAGCGCCATAACCACTGAGTCACCACTCCAGTCCCTCTTCCTCTTCTTCTTCCTCCTCCTCCTCCTCCTCCTCCTCCTCCTCCTCTTCTTCTTCTTCTAGAAAGAGAGTGTGTTGGGGGGAAGAGATAGAGAAAGAATCAGTTTTATTTAGGTTTTCATCTGATTTTTGTTTTTCAATACTTAGTTGTATACATGGTGCTAGGGTTTGAATCCAGGGTCCTCGTGCATACCAGAAAAGTGCTCTACCACTGAGCCACTGCTCCATCCCCCTTCTCCTTCTGCCTTTTTCTCCTCTTCCTCCTCCTCCTCCTTCTTCTTTTTCTTCTTCTCAGCCTCATCTTCATCCTCCTCCATCTCTTCCTCCCTGTTTTTCTTGACTGTGGAGGTCCAGTTGGTCCATTACCATTTCTGTGCTATATTTTCTTGTTGAATTAATTGCCTTTGCAACTTGGTAAAAATGATTTGGCCATTTTAGCGTGGATATATTTCTGTGTTCTGTGCTTGATTCCGTTGATCCATGTCTATTATTTTGCCAGTACTACAGTCATAATTACTGTAACCAGAAGTTATGAAATTGGGTAGATTAATTCCTTCTATTTTGTCTCTTTGAAAATTGCTTAACCATTATAGTTTCTTTGGTTTTCCATATGCATTTCAGAATAATTTTGTCCATACATGCAAAATGCTTGCTAAGATTTTGATTGGCATTGTGGTAAATCTGTATATCATTTTGGGAAGAATTCACCTCTTTACTAATCTTCCAATCCATGAAAAAAATTTCTCTACATTTATTTGGACCTTCTTTGATTTTTTTTTTTTTTTTTGGTCAGCATTGATAGTTTTCAACATGCAAGTCTGATGCACCTTCGTTAAACCCTAGCCAAATTTAGATTCAAAGGAATAACTTTATCAATGCACAGATGTTTGCCTTCAAAGCGATCATGAATCTTCTCTTCATCCTGTTATTGTAGCAGGTGAGATATTACATAGGAAGGTATTTATGAACAGCTTCATGTCACAAAAGCCAAGTCACACAGTGGCAAGGAGTGGTAAAACAAGCATGTTGACAATTAGACCTCTTCTCAGCAGCTGTGCTGCATTCAATTTATTCCTTGTTCTCTCTGAGACTTCAATTTTCCTTCCATAACAAGGGGATAAATATATAGTTCTTGCCAAGGTGCTTCCAAGGACAACTGAATCAATGCTTGTGAGTGTGTGTGTGTGTGTGTGTGTGTGTGTGTGTGTGTGTTTTAAACTGCATACCACTGTTTCAAAGTGAAGAGTTGTACTCTTCCTCTGTCCAGATCTGCTTACTTGGGTAGTTCTTTTCCTCACTGTTCTTTGATGTACTACTTATGAGGCTTACAATAACAATTGTGATATTGAAAAGATGCAGATTTTACTAAATTTGGAAGTTGAAATAATTTAATATCTCTTTTCCCACTGCACAAATCTGTGTTATAAAAAAACTATATTGGAAGTAAAATACAAGAGTCCATCCAACAAAATAATGTCTGGGGAAAATTCCAGCTCACTGGACTGGTCAAAATTGAGTAGTGAGTCTTGGCTTCCTCCAAAGCATACATGGTCAGCATCTGTCTCTCCAAGTAAAAGTCAATGACAACTTGCCTGCAAGGGGAAGATTCAATTGCATGTTAAGAATGCAGATCAATACAATCACTGCAAGTAAACCACGTCTGACCTTACCCTTTGTAAGAAGGAAAAGAACCAACAGGGCATGAGAAGTGTCAGCGTTTTTGTATTTGGAAGGTGATAAGGGGGAAACAGTTTATGCTGTGCTCATCCATCATTGAGCATCAGTAAGATCCTTAAGCTTAAAACTGGAGCTAAGTAGGTATCAATTTACCCAGCTCTAATCTTGGAAACACTCACTCTAATTCAGCTCAGTTCAATTCAACAAACATCTATTAAGGACTGATATCGTGTATGACTGTGTGAGCTTCAAAAAACTCAACCTCTGAATGTTCATTCAGTATATTTCTTACCAGAATGCTGTAAAGAAGCACACAGAGTAAGGAAGATAGGAAGATGCAGAAAATCACTGCGATGAGTGCTAACGGTTGTGGATAAAATCCTGTGGAATTACTGTGGAGGGAAACACAAATGATATGTTCCTAGAAAACAAAGAATTTTTTTGAGTTGGGACTTCTTGCAGGGTTAGTGGGCATCCATTCACTCATGAACGGAAAAGGATTTAGTTCAGTTTCGTTCCCCTCTCATTTACTGAGGCATGCCGCAGGATGGGCCCAGGATGGACAGTGGTATTGACAAGGTTAAAGAAGCCTGCTTGCCACCTTCAGGAAGTTCACAAAAAGCAAGTGGAGGAGGCAAAGGCCTGAACGATGTGTGCCCTGGCTAAAGAGATTGGCAAGTTTGCAGAAAAATGTCATTTGCAACTTGTTCAACTTAATTTGCTTTCTAAAATTATCTTTGGTCTGGTCGCAGTTATGCTTGCCTTCTTTTTTTAAAAAAACATTTTTTTTAAGAGAGAGAGACAGTGAGAGAGAGAGAGAGAGAGAGAGAGAATCAAATTTTATTTTAGTTTTTCATGTGGCTTTCATTGCTCTGACACTTAGTTGTGAGTGTGGTGCTGGGGTTCGAACCCACGAACTTGCATGCACCATAACCACCAAGCTTCAGCCCCATGTTTTGCCTTTTTAATGGCAGCAACATTTTCGGAAAAAATGTTATGGAACTGCAAATGATTAAGGACAAGTGCAAAGATACAGTGACAATCCTTTATTTATGCCCATTTTTTCTCTCAAGTTCAATACAGGTGGAAGGACGAGTCTTACAACTGTAGTTATTATTGTAATTTTCATTTCCATGGACTGATATTCTTTTAAGGTTTAAATTGGTATTATTTCTTCATGCTCATCATATAAGAAGGACACAAGTAATCTTTTTGAGAACTAGAAACAAAAGCTGTAGATGGGTGCTACAGAAAAATCTGGATTTCTTCTATTGCAGAACAAATTCTCCTGTTGCCAGAGATCATCGAAAGCAAAGGAAATAAAAAAAAAAGGATGTCATGAATTGGTGAAGGACATGCAGACAGGAAATCAGGATAGAGAAAAATGGAAAGATGGGATCTGGGGGCTCTGGGACTGCAGTTAAGTTGAGAGGACACCATCGTAGTGCTCTTGTCACCGCTGATGAGGGACAACCAAGTGAATGTCATCTGCCCATTGTCCAACAGTATTCCAGATTGGAGTGGTGCTCATCTGTGCCTTGAGACTCCCAGGTGTCCACATAAGCATTGCCTTCTTCTTACCCTTAACAACATGTGTTCGCGTTCCCACTTATTATTGAACC
The DNA here is from genome assembly GCA_004027875.1 of Aplodontia rufa. Classification (NCBI taxonomy): domain Eukaryota; kingdom Metazoa; phylum Chordata; class Mammalia; order Rodentia; family Aplodontiidae; genus Aplodontia; species Aplodontia rufa. Next base: position 24,285 of record PVKS010007346.1, read on the forward strand.
AGACTGAGTGATTTCGCCTACCAGTTAGCCCGGTGGAACACTCTTTCCCGTACTCTGTAACACTGCCTAAAACTTGATTTGTGGATCACACAGTGGTTTGAAGCTGACAGTTTTATCCTTCCTTGCTCTGTGGGCAATTATTCCTCCTTGTGATGAGAAATAAACAAGATGGTGACAAGCTCCTGAAGTTCTTCTGCCATTTCAACCTACATTGAGACAGGGTTATTTCTGGTGAAATCCTTGCTGTAAATACACCAATCAATGTTTCTTACAAATGATTCCTAATATGTAATTATGTAATCAAGCTCTCCCATAAACAAGCTGGGCCTTGACATTGAATGATGGGGTGCAGTAATATTACAAATATAAGACAATCGCACCACCATTTATTTTGGAGTACAATTTTCAGGGTTGGGAACTCTTATATTAATGGCAGTTTAGAGATTATCAGCAAGCTAAATGTGAAACTCTGTGAGCCAATGCCTTTGACATAAACAAATGTACAAAAATAACATTCTGCAACTGTTTGCAAAGTCTGACAGAGCTACAGGGCTTTCTGCAAAGCAGAGGGTGCAAAGAGTATCAGATTCATCAAATTCTGGCAACGATCTGTTAAGAAATAATGGTTTTGTCTACAAATGGAAACTGCTAACAGCTTTCCCTGTCCACTGCAATTGTCTTTCCATCTGCTTGGGTTGTATAATCATGTTGCCTTTGGAAAATTACAACGGAGAGCATATTCTCCTGGAGGTCTGTTGTACAGCTGAATATTCGGGGCCATGAAATGGTGGCAACACTTGAAGAGTTTCCCTGCAGAAACGCTTCAACCATTGCATCCCAACAAGTCCCCCTGGTGCTGGAAGGCTCTGGCAGGAGTGGAGCATTGAATTACATTGGAGTGCAATTTAAAAACTCTCACATACACTTGAACAGCCATGATCTAACACTCAGTTCCTTGGTGAAGTGGCTGCTTTTTTCCTCCTTCTTTACACTGTTTTTCCTCTTACTCTATCTCCTCCTACCCCATTTCACTATCACAAATTATTATCTAAGATATTATCATCTGAGTGCAAGGCCACAATGGAGCTGGGAGGGTCCTCTAATGTGTGGCCTGCTCAGGGAAGAACACATCCTGGACCCTGCTCAGGACATTTGATCAATACTGTTGAATGAATTTGTGAATGGCCATCTCCTTTGAATGGGTCTTTATATTATATAAAACCTTTTATAGTTTACAAATTATTTTTGTTGATTCCGTCTTCACAACAGTGAAGGGTAAGTAAGGCATTATTGTCTCAACGTGTTAGTTCAAGATGGGATGTTAAGTTCAGGTTCAACGTGGAAGGGAAAGCACTACTGGGCAAAGTGGTGACGGGGCAGAGCACACTGGGAAGCCATCAGACCATGATGCAGGTCCAGTTCATGTGGAGGAGGGAGGGACAAAGTTTGAGTAGCTAAAGTCTTAGATGACAGTGCAGCTTGAAGAAAGTTTCAGCAAAGCTGCTAGAGTTCAGGGTGCAAAATTTGCAGTAAGAGGAGTCCATGTTTTCCATTCCAGAGACACACCTGCCTTTTCCAGGAATGTCACTGCCATGCTTGGTTTTTAGCTGGGAGTTGTTGGTGGGGTCGACGTGGTGATGGATTTATATCACAGAGCTAAGGTCCTTGGTCAGTTCCACTCCACATAATGGGAGGTCTCACAGGAACATCATTATCATGACCATCGCACTTTAATTTAAGGTGAGGAAACTGACACCCAGAGAGGATAAGGGATTTTTTCAAGGTCTGATACCCAGTGATTGGCAGAGTATGGATTAATGCCAAATTCATGTGCTTTCTTCTTACTCTGTGACTTCATTCATATTTCTGATGTTCCCCTACTATCTCCACATCTATCTGGGCCGATCTGATTGGGGGTGTTGGTGAGGAAGGAAGAGCACAGGGAAGCCCAAATACTGGGTAGACCAAATGCTTGGTAGGGACAGAAGAAGAGACAGGGATGGGTTTTTTCAACTCAAGCTAGGAAGCAGAGTATGAGAGTGAAAAGCAAATATGATAAGTCTCATCCTAGAGTGGGAGTGTGTAAGAATCCACTCTCTCACAATTAGAATATCCCACGAATAAAATTGAGCTTTCAAGAATTAAATAGATTATGCTGTAAACAATCACATAAAGTCCTGCAGGGTGAGAGTACCTCACTGTTCTTTCCAAGGATCTATATCCAGCAGCTTAACAGTGCTTGGCACAGAGGCATGGAATGAATATTTGTCTTTGTGGAATGAATGTTTATTAACTTTAGACTCAGAGAACATTCAAGGCACTTCAGGAAATGAAGAGAATGAGCCCTGGATAATTGTTAAAGTCACTCCTATGGCAATGAGACCCCCAAGGTCTCTGAGTTCCTGATCAGGGGACCTATCTCCTCTCATTTGGGGTCATCTGAGATTAAATCTCTGCTCTGCAAAATGGAAGAGATCATGGAGCATACTGATACTGGATTCTCTAGGATCTTTTAGCAAAAGGAAGATTTCTTTTATCCATTTTTTTCTAGCAAACATAAATGTGATGAGTAGATTAAAGCCAAATTCTCAGTTAAGAATAAGGATGAGAGAGGCTGGAGTGGTGGCTCAACGGTTACAGTGCTTGCCTGGCATGCATGAGGATGCGGGTTCTAACACCAGCACCACATACACAATGAAGTGTTGGAGCAACGAAAGCCACTCTCTTTCTCACTCTATCTCTCTCTTAAAAAAAAAAGTATAAGGGGAGAGAATGATGAGTCATTTCAAGAAATACAATGCTAGAAATCTATATGATAGCACCAAAATTTTGAGGCTATTACAGTAACCTTTAGTTGACAGACAGTAGATCCTGAAGAAATGGAGGAAAGCTGACATGCATATTAACCATTTTGTAGCTTTTTGAAAACACTGATATTTAGGGGTTGCCCTTGAAGATTGGATGTGGATTCACGGAGCACCAACTCTGTGTCAGGTGTTGTGCTAAGCTTTGAAGATTAACAGCAAACAAGACCATGTCCCTTCCATTATGGGGCAGGAAATTCAGTGGGCGAGCCAGGTGTAAGTGTACTAACACAGTCACTTCAGAGAGTTGGAAATGTTTTAAAGATAAATATGTAGGGTGATGGAGAGTTAGAATAATCATCTGGTGATGGGAAGGGTATAAGGCAGTGACATTTGGCTGGAGACTTGAATGACAGAGACAGTTCTGTGCAGATCTGAGGCAAGAGTTCATGAGAGGATGAGAAGCAGGTTCAAAAGCCAAGGGCCTAGCTAGACCCTGCATGCTTGGGGAGCAGAAGAAAAACCCTCGTGGCTGGAACACCGTATAGGGAAGATGGAAGAAGCAAGGAGAGAGAAGTAGGTGGGGCTCTTTTTTTTAATTAAGAAACTGAGTTATTGTACAATCATAAATGCATATAAAGTAACAATATGATATGCATATATTCTTTTTAATGAAATAGTATAATATACAGAGAGATTCTGAAAATTAGATTTCTCCCCAAGAGCCCCCCTCAATTACCCACCCTTATCCCTTCCCTCCCCTTCCCAAAACATCTTCAAAAATGTATTAGGTTGTTTGACATTACACCTTATCTGGAATTAAAACATGATACTAGACCTCCTTTCTCAATGGCCACGGTCTAGCTCCAGCCTCCACAGATGAGTGAAGACATCTGACCCTTGCTTCTCTGGGTTATGCTGATTTTACTCAACATAATTTCTTCCATAGCCATCCATTACCATTCAAAGGCTCAATATCCTGGTATGTATGTACCACAGTTTTTGGATGCATTCATCCACTGAAGGACATCTGGGTTGTTTCCATAATTTAGCTATTGTAAATTGAGCTGCTATGAACATAAATATTGCTGTGTCACTGTAATGTGCTGATTCTAAATCTCCTGGAAAAATACCCAGGAGAGGAATAGCAGCATCATATGGTGGGCTCATCCTTAGTTTTTTGAGGATTCTCCACACTGCTTTCCAGAGGGGCCGTATCAGTCTGCAGTTCCACCAACAGTGTGCTAGTGTTCCTATCTCTCCACAACCCCTCCAGCAGGTTTTATCTTAAGCATGTCTGAAGCTGTTGCAGACTTAAGTGGAGAGCTATGATCTGATTTATATTAGGTAAAATCAGGAAGGCACACATGGAAGCAGAAGTCAGTTGACAGAGTCCAGATGAGAACAGGTGGGATTGGAGTTGAACTGAATGCACAACCTTCAAACAGAGGGCAGCACAGCAGGATTTGGGCTGAAGGATGGCAGATGCAAGGCATTGAGGTGTGAGGGTGAGGACATGATGCATTTGCAGGGTTGGATTTCGGGTGTGCAGTGGAGAGCCGGGAGACGTGGAAAACGCATGGGCAATCCACCTTGTATAGCAGTCATAGCAGAGCTGGAGAAAGCAGCCTCCTTTCTTCCCCCTGCCTCAGCTGCCTTTCAGTAACATTTAGGGAGGTGTTAAAAGGAGAATCACTAAGAATCTTCCTTTCTGTGACCACCAGCAGTCAGGATGTGGCTCATGATTTGCATGCCTTGCTTTACAAAGCCACATAGTGAATGCAGGTTTCCATGGCTCCTGGTGCTGTGAATACACATCCAAGGTGAGAATACTAAATGAATCGTGGAAACAGGCACTGAATATCACCAAGTGTTGAAAGCCCTTTTCACAGGCAAACAAAATAGGCTATTAACAAATTGCACCTGGTACAGGCTGTTTACTTCCTGTTCTTCTGTCCTCTTTGGAGTTTGATTGTCATGAATGTTCAAGGTATCTCTTACTGTTGTAAAACACAAGGAACTTCCTTCTGCACAAAGCAGCAGAGGCCAAGGTATAATGTTGACCAATTTGTGTTTCTGTTTTAACTTTGTGCCAGATGCTGGCCTGCACACCAGATGCTGGTCTGAGCAGTTCATTTGTAGCAGCTCGTGTGGTCTGCAGGACTCTATCATGTTGGTGACATGAACCTCCCCATTTTAAGATTGGGAAAATGAAGACTTAAGATATTAGGTAATGACTTAAGACTTTGTAGCCTTTCTACAATTGTTAATAGTTGGGATGTAGTAGAAAGCAGCCTGGACTCAGCTTTTAGAGACATAGCTGTTAGGTAGAATCTGACTTAGGCAACACCATTTTGAAAAATATCCTCCATCTCAGAACAAGAACTACCTCAAGGTCACTCTGAACCACCTGTCCCTAAATGCTGGACAATATTCCACTCTAAATGCCCCATCATTAAGAAAGGAACCCTACCTGAAAATATCCTAGTGAAGTCCTTATCCCCTCCCCCTCATTTCCTCTATATCTACCCCAAGATGAAAGCAGCAGGTGGGTCCCAGACTCCAGTGGGTCACCCATCCGTATTTTCTCCTGAATAAATCTGTTACTGTTGAGTTGCTGCTCTTCTCTTTATTTCCTTTACTCCGTTCTTTCCTTACATAATGGTGCTGAAACCTGGGACAGGAAGACGGAGCTCTTGCACTCCCTCCTGTCCTCCTCCCTCCATTCTGCCTTACTCTGTGTATCCTTTTTTATTTCCCCTTCATACAAGGTTTGAGATTCAGAGTACCCTCCAAGTTTGCTACAGCTAAATGGCCGCCAGTATGTGACTGAAATTTACCCACCGGGGGCAAGATTTTTTCAGCCTTATTGCTATGTGAATGGAATGAGAGCTTTCCTGAGCTCTTTATTGGTGTTGGAAACTTCATTCTTGTCTCTCTGCTCTCTTTGTCTTTCCTCCCAGACCTCCAGATCAAAGACCTATTTTCTATTTTGTTCCCACATACATTACCAGTTGGTTCTACTAATCATCTCCCCAGAGAGATAAGACTCAGGTCTCTTGCAAAGGTGCCCTGCTAGAGACTTCTTCATTTTTTTGACCCTGGTGGTCCTCACTTTGGGACCAGAGTTGGGGATGACCACTCACTTCCAGGTGATTTGTCTCTGCCTGTTGGCAAGGAGTAAGCAGAGAATGCTTTGCTTTCTCCTGTCACCTCCATCACCTCTCCATTATCAATCATCAGGGCAAATCACTCCATTTCTTAGGACCCCCCACTCAGTTGTCTTCTAAAAATCTTCAAAACTCTTCACTTTCAATCTGACCTCAAGCCCAAGCACATTATCCACTTAAGCACCTGAATTTGGCCTCAATACAAATTAGACAACCAGACTCAATGACCTAAATTCAGAATTCAGGAATGTTGATCCAAAAATACTAACAGATCTCAATAACCTCCTACAACAAAATGGCAAATGGCAAATAGTTTGAACCAGGACCAGCATTCCGAAGTTCCCATCAAGGGTGGCTCCTCTGAGCCTTCCCTTGACTTTAACCTGGTTCCTCCCTCTCTCTCTCTCTCTCTCTCTCTCTCTCTCTTTCTCTGCTTCTTTCTATCACCTCTTCCTCCAGTGGCTCCAGTAAGGACCATTCACATTGCTGGACATCACATCCACCACAGATCATAACCTACTGGATGAGTGATTCCCTCTGACTCTTCTGGATTCCTGGTTTTCCCTCTACCAGAGGCCTTGGGGGCCCTACCCAATCCATATTGTACATCATGGGTCAGATCCCACTGAAGTTTCCATGAAATCCCCCCACCCCAGGGGTGCCTTTCCAAACATATCCAGATTCTGGGTCTCCAAGACATAGTCAAACCTGAAATATTGGTGCTGTATGCTGGACAATAGCGTCATTGGCCTAAAATTGGCACATTTGACTTACAGATTTACAGAGATCTTAAACTCTCCACTGCAGTGGCAAGTGGTCCAAGATTCTCTATGCCCAGGCCTCCACTCCAGTCTTGGTACCTCTACTCTAGATCTTCTCTCTGCCTAAACTACTCAACCTCTCATATTCTTCTCCTCAATGAAAAGCCCCTCAAGGGATCACACTCTCTTGGAACCCCTCCCTCTTTGGGGGTTCTGCTCCCTTTCTATTAATCTAAATCCTGTTCCTTTTCTCTATCTGACCCTGTGTCTATGGATTTCATTCCTCAATTTTGCAAAACGGAACCCATCCAGCCATGCTCTGTGTTACATTTACAGGGATTCACCTGGGATCTTTGGAATGGTGAGTGAAATAGACAATTGCTCTATCATTTTTCTTCCAAGAATTCTCTATTCCATTTTGTACATTCTCTTTCTATCAAAAATACTGGGATGCCATCAGCCATGTGGCTGCTAATCTCAAAACTCAGGGGAAAGGCTTTGCTGGAATGAGACTTAGCAGAGAGAATGTTAATCTGATCTTGCCTCAGTTTCCTTTCATGGCAATCCATTCAATCAAGAAACTGAGTTCTCTCTTAGAAACACTCTAATTCTCTGGCTAGGTCTACTACCTGGTGTGAATGCAAGGTCTCTAGAGATGGCCAAAAGCCAGTCCTTCCCAAAAGGAAGCTCTAGCTCCACTTTAGTATCTTTTCGTGACTTCTCACCCAGTGGTAGAGGGAGGGCCTCACTCAGCAGCTCCTTGGCTCCTTGGATCACAGGCTGAGATAACTTCTTAGCATAATTTGATGACTTCTAAGATTATCACCTGTCAATTTACCAGTGAGTGAGTTACCCCTTCCTCTTTCTATGTTCTGTGGTAAGCAATCTCCCCCAGTGTTAAGGGACAGACATATGTGAATGGTGAAAACACAGTTTAGGAGCATAATCCTATAAATTGGGCCCATTGACCCCACATGCTTTGTTTTACAAAGCACAATTTATCTGCAACAGAATATGCCTGTCCTAAGTGAGCAAGCTAGGTCACATTCCTCAGCAAACTACCTAATATCTACAGAGAAGATGTAGGCCCAAAATAATGTTAATAGGAAGAACCCAAGTTACCCTGAAAGAGAAGACTGGAGAACAGATTCTGAAACTCAGGAAGATATGAATAATTCCTCCTTACCAGAAAATCTGTAAGAATATATGATTAAGAATCCAGGTAGATCCAGTCAGTATGGACCACAATGGCCTAGAGTTGCCATGGCAGTAAGGACTTGAAAATCTGATGTTATCAGTCAAAAGTCAAGGTGGGCCTGGGCAGGACTCTACAAAGTTCTCTGGGATTCCCAGTAAAACTGGAAGTGCAGGAGAGAGATTATCTGAATAACATTTTGCTTATCTCAAGAAACTCTCTCTTTTCTTCTTGTTTAAAGGTGATATATGGCCCATTGTTGACTTAAATAAAACAAATTCAGAAGTTTTATAAGGATTGTTTTAAAATGTAGATTTAAGAAAAGGTCTAAATAGGAAAAAGAGATACAAGAAAGTTATAGGTATGGAAATTAGAATGAAAGAAATGTTTCTAGATGATGAAAAATCTTGTATAGTAAAGTAAACAACCTTTAGAGTGTCTAAGTGAGTTGTAGAAGCTTTGTGGAGGATAAATATCAAAAGTCTGCATGTGATTAAGTTGAACATAATTGGCACAGTCAGTTAAAGTGATTAAGGTTTGTCATAAGGTCGAATAAGTGTTCAAGCTTTGTCTAAATTTTATGCAAAAGTTTGTTACATGAAAGTTTATGTGGGTTTACAGTCAAGGAAATTAAAGAGTGCCCTCTTCTATATATTGTATCTGACATAGCAGGGCCACACTAATATTTGAAAGCTTGGCTTATATCTGTTTGCTTTGACTAAGTCTTTTTCTGATCACTAACACTGTTTCCTAAATGTATATTCAGATGGACTAAGGAAATAAAATGAAAACAGCATATAATGATACTTCTAAGAGGCAAATATCAGCTTCATAAATAAAATCCTTTACTGAAGATTTGTCAAAAGCTCCACCTTGTCTGAGTTTTAAGACTCAGTCTCTCATGTTATGGTTCCAAAGTAGCCAAAATTAAGTTTATTTAAAGCTACATTCAAAAGATAAATTTCTATTGTAAACATTATTTTGATCTCAAAATAAATAAGGGGATATAAAATTATATTTCTTGGTTCATAGCTATTATACAAATTGAATATGTTTTTGCTCTTGTTAATTCCAACTTGTATTTTCCATGTAAGGACTTAAAATATCTAAGGACTTGAAAATCTGATTATTAGTGTTTTGCAGAAATACTACTTTTACAGAATAACCTAAATTAAGATAAGCCATTTAATTAGGACAAGCCATCATCTACAAGACAGATAAGACATAACACTAACTTCCAGTACTGTTACTGATCCTAATAAAACAAAAAGGGTTACTTATCCTAATTAAACAAAAGGAGTAACTATAAAACTGTAAACATTAAGATATAACATAATATTCCCACTTTAAGACTGGTGAAACTGGCCTACTGGATGTTTAATATCAAAATCAGGATAACAAAGTTAAGGAAGTTAAAGGGTTAAGGAAAAGTCAATATTTTGTCCCTTGCTCTGCTTGGTCAACCAAAACAAGGTGGATAATGGGATTTCTCTAAGCCAACCAGTGAACATTCTGCACAGAAGAGGGTCATTGGGAGAGGAAATGTCCCTGATGCTTCCAAGGGAAGCCACATGTGGTCAGCAGGATTATGATGCATCCTGGCAGATGGCAGCACTGGTAGAGGAAGGCTATAGGAGCCAAGAGGCTTCTCACATGTTCCTGAAAGTGGCCTCCTGAAGACTCTCAGATGACCTAAGAATAAATAGGCAAATAGGACAATTTTGACTAACTTGGTCTTAAACACCTGGCAGGAGAGTTATAACTGGAACACAGTCAATCATGAGCATTTAAAAGGAAAAGCAATGATTCCTTTAATGTAACTGAAAATTTACACTTGTGTCATTCTTCCCACAAGTAAATAAAGCTGGGAGATTACAAAGAAAGGGTTACAGAAGACACTACCAGAGTCACAAGTTTGTTCTAAGTTAGTTTGAGGTCCACAAATTTCCCTAACCTTCTGTGTGGGTAAGCTCAATCTGGTTTTCACTGCTATGATTTTTAGTTCTCATATTTATTCCTCAGATTAATCTAAAAGATGTAATGTGGAACATAAAGTCCTAACTGACTTTACCAAGAAAGTCCTAATTGACACGGATAAAAGGGATACTTCTGCTAACACAGAGGTAATGCCAATAAAAAAAACTATATTGCAGAAATTGGTATTCCCCCTACTCAAGGGGACATATATGCCATTATAAAAATTAAATGTGTTCCTAGAAACTTTATTAATGTTTCTAAAGCTATGAATGGCCTCCGTACACAAGTAAATGACATATCAGCCCATACCCTAAGCTCTAATAAGTTACTATCCTCCTGGTCTTTAAAGGCTGGTTGAGTCTTGTTTTTGTATTGTTGCACTATTTATTGTTTTAGCATGATCCTTCTCCTATGTATACCATGTCCAGTCACCTGTCAACTACCATCATGGTCATCTGGATTGCCCTGATGCATGAGATGCCTAGAGTCCATTAAGCAGCTGCCTCCCAACTTCTACAGAGGTCCCCTAGGTTAACCCTCCGGAGAATTTCCCTGACAGTCACAGCCAACATCCACTGTCAGCATGAAGAAGCCAGAATGGTCATTGTCTTGTTCTCTTGATGGTAGTCAAGGGCATCTTCAGTGGGGGAATTGAGACAGGAGATACATTACCTGTAGGCAGAGGAAAATGGGTACCTCAGTGAATGGGATCCCACCACTCCAGAATCAAATCCTAAGATAAACCCTTTTTATTTTTGGCTGCTGCCTGAATGGAAGTCCCCATTCACACTTGGATGTCCAACTCCTGTTCTTGGCAGAAACATCCTAACCAAATTCAATTCCTCCATTTGTTTTAATCCCCAACATAACTCCCCACTCTCCTCTGCCTTCTCTATCCTTTTATGCTAACTGGTTTGCTTTTCCTCATTTTCTAATGTCCCTGTCAGTTTCCCTCCCCGAGGTGTCACCACAGTGTGGGGTATCTCCAAGCCCATTGTGATTATCCACCTCACTCCTGTTAAAATTTCCCTGCAAGACCCTGCCACAAGCTAAGCTATCTGCTATTACCTCTCCAACTTCTTCGATTGCAACCAGGGAATCCTCCTCCTATGCATAATTAATACTTATTTCTATTTACCCATGAACTGGATAAGAACTTAAAACTTGCCTACCTCCTTTTTCTCTTCCCAATTCTTGATATAATTATTGACCTTGCCATTGGGTCCTCTCTGTTTTAATTCTTCACCTCCTTTTCACAGAGAACCATCAATGCCACTACGGGTCAGAGGATCCAGAACACACTCCTGCTGAGAGCTTCATTAGAACTGCTCAATACCAGAACCTACAGGCATCCTCAATTGCATCCGCTCCCAGTGGGAAGCAGTTTAAGATACAACACCACCTCTTCTTGCGCCCCTTTTCTTATCAAATAAAAAAAAAGGCAGGACTGTTAGGTAGAATCTGACTTGGTCAACACAATTTTGAAACATATCCTCCATCTCAGAACAAGAAGTACCTCAAGGTCACTCTGACCCACATATCCCTAAATGCTGGACAATACCCCACTCTAGACACCCCCATCATTAAGAAAGGAATCCTATCTGACATGATCTGAGTGAAGCCCAAATCCCATCCACCCCCCTCGTTCCCTCTATATCTACTTCAGGCTGTAAGCACAGGTGGCTCCCAGACTCCAGTGGGTCCCCCACCCACAATTTCTCATGAATAAACCTGTGTTACTGTTGAGTTACCTCTCTCCTCTTTATTTCTTTCATTCAGTTCTTTTCTTACAATGGCCTCCACCATTTGGCAGGATGTGACCTTGACTTTGAAGCCTCTTAATACTAATTCTCCATTGATTTCCTCATCTATGAAATGGGAAAAATAATAGGTATGTTAGGGAGCTATTGTGAGCATTGAAATATTATGATTCAATAAATGGTGGTGTCTTCACATATAAAGATGCTTTATAAAGCTCTCTTATTAAAATTTTTAATACAACCTCCCTGAATATTTCTAGGTCATTAACTTGGTTTTGTGCAAAATTGCATTTAATGTGAAGATATTTGTATCATAGAAGGATTCTTGGTTTCTGCATGAGCATGGAAGGAGGTGTTGAAGTAAATATTTCCTTTGGAAATTAGAAACAGTGAGTCAGAAATTTGCACAAGTTGATATTAATTTCAGGCAATATTTACTTCTGCTTTATGAAGTCAACCCAAAAAACATAAACCAAATATTTATTAAATGTTCATTGCTATGGTGGGCACTGTTAGGGAAGAATGGAGTGTGAAACACATCAAGATGTTTGTCCCTTAGGAAGCTCAACAGCATCGAATGCAGGGATGAGAAGGGGTAACCTTATGCTGGGGCAGAGAGGCACATTCTCTCAGCAAGATCTGGGAGTGTGTGTGTGTGTGTGTGTGTGTGTGAGAGAGAGAGAGAGAGAGAGAGAGAGAGAGAGAGGGAGAGAAAAGGAGAGACAAAGGCACAGAGAAATTGCCTCTATATTTGTCAAAAAAGTTTTGGGCTAAAAAATGTTGAGAACTCCTGGCCTAAACAAAGAGATACACAATAGAAGAAATGAATCACTGAATTCATGGAAAAATAAAGCTTATTACACTTAACCAAGCATTATTTAGGGTACTCCTGGACCTGGGGGACAAGTTATACTGTCAAAGGCCTTGATATACTTTCTTATGACCCCTTTTTATAACAAATATTTCATAACACTCCCTTGACTTTCCTGAAAAGATAATACAATTCATGTACAATATAATTTCAAAACCAAATTAATGTAATGCTCCCACACAACAAAAGGAGAAATTAAAGGAAAGCTATTTAAGATAAAGTACTATATACAAAATATTTTAGTATGTAAATATTCAGACATGATTTGAAAGATAACGAACTAGCCAAATCCTTGTATCCAAGACAGGCTCAGTGAGCACACTGGGACCTTGGTGGGGACTGTGGACTGGTTTCCTTCAGCGGCTTTTGCTTGTATGTGGCATCTCACCATCTCACCCTGCACTGGTTAAGCCCAAGCCCCTTCACACAGCAGCCAGCTCTCAAGAGAGTCAAACAAACTCCAGACCCTGAAATCAGCAAACATCACTTCTGCTGCCTTCTAAGGGTTAAAGCAGCTCACGAGGCCGGCCTGGAGTATTCAAGCAGTGAGGTTGCTGGGAAATGGACTCCTCTTCTTTTTTCATTTTATTTATTGACTTTTTACCATTTATTGACTCTTTGTAGATGTACATGAAATAGGGTATACAATGACATCATTACAAAAGCTTGAGGTATAACTTGCTCTAATTCAGACCCCTTTCTACCACCCACTCCTTGGACTCCTCTTTTTGTTAGGAGGAATGGTGAAGTCACGCTGCAAGTGGGCACAAGAGATGAGACAATCGTTTTTGCTGTATGTGGAAATAGCCTACCATAGGGAGAAGGAGGCTTTGAAAAGTAAAAATAAAAAAAAATAGTCTGTTAAATCCTTCCTGTAAGGTTTCACATATTATAAAGCGAAGCTTCCAGCAACGTCATGAGACAGGTACTACTACTATCTCCACTTTACAAATGAAGGAACTGATGCTCAAAGAGGTGAAATAATTAGTCACCATCACACAGGCGATAAAAGTCAGAGATGGGACACAGACCCACCTCTGCCTGGCTCAAATGGAGAAATCAGCTACCTAAAACAGAGAGAAACACATCTTATGGAATAAAGGGGGTAGCTCCAGCACTGGCAGATCCAGGGATTGGGCACAGAAGATGTCTCATCTCTTATTACCCATTTGATGTCTTTTAGTTTAGGGAGAAGGAGACTTTCATACAGTCAATCAGCCAAAAATGCACTAGTAATATAGTATGTTTGTGCTTTTCAGTGTCTATAAGATATTCAGGTCTTTGTCCTTCCACAAATATGCACTTCCAGAGTGCCAAGCATTTGAAGGATGGGCATATCAGTTAGTTTGCATGTCAAGTGCAAAGGGTGATAACAGAATGATCTGGGAGATAGCAAAGAGGACAACTTCAGAATGATGGATGTGGCATACTTGCTGGTACAATTGACATGGGACAGACCTTGCTAGGAACAAAGCTGGCTGAGAATGACCTTAATATAGGAGGGAACATACTAAAACATCCAGGTCCTTTTGATCTCTGTCCATCATTAAGCAAGGCTAATCTTCCTGGGAGTGTGAGCCTCAAGTCACAGTTGGTATTAATTATTTGACTTGACTTAGAAAACAAAGCAGACTGTTTGTGAACTTTCTCAGTCTGGGATGACCCCCAACTTAGCATTTATTAGAAGGTTCTGATGAAGGGCATTGAGAATCTCCATATTACACTATAGAAGCTGATTCTGATTTTTTATTCCTGTTTTTATTGTAAGCTTAATATGTGAAAGGTCTTTCTGGAAAGGTTTAAACAGCCCCACAACCTAAGAGTTCATTAATCCAATCATTCATAAAGTCCACTAATTTTTTTTTGATGCTTTTAAGGATGTTATTCTAGGAATTGACAATGCAATATTTGAAAAAAAAAGACATAAAATGCATAGTCTCATGAAAATTACATTCTGCGGGGCAGGGAGTGGCATTACACAGTACAGAAGGTGTGGATAGGTGCTAAGAAGAAAAACAACATCAGGATGGACACGGTGGTGGTGCAAGGCTATTAAGGACAGGCTACTTAGGAGTTGTCACTCAATTAAGGTGATATTTAAGTGTAGGCCTGTGTGAAATGGAAGAAGAATCTACAGAAGCTATCAGGAGGAAGAGATTTCCAGACATGGACAGCAGTCAGCACAAGGTTCTGGAGGCAGATATGTGTTTGGGTGACACAGGAATAGTGGGGGAGCCACTGTGGCAGGAGCTGAGTGAGGGGCACTTGTCCCAGAAGAGATTAGAGAGGAAGGGAGTCAAGCTGGGGCACCTGGGGCCTTGGAGGACTGGTAAGGATTCCTAATTATTCTGAGAATATTATGGGAATCTATTTAATAGTTTTGTCCAGAAGAATAATGTGAGTTATGATTTTAAAAAGTCATTTTGCCTGTTATGTGGGAAACAAGGGGAGAAGAATGACTATGGAGAGGCTGTTGACTACTTCCCAAGTTGTTGATGTTATTATTTAGGCAACGAATAAGATGGCTGCTTTGACTTGGGTGGTAGCAGGAAAATGTATGAGAAATAGCTCAAGGCATTAGACACTTTAAAAAATTAATGCCAGCAAGATTTATGGACAAATAAATAAGGCATTTAGCCTGAGAGACATAAAGGGTGGAGTTGTCATTTGCACAGGTAAGAAAGATGGAAACAGCAGGCTGGCAGATCACAGACAAAGAGCTGAGTTTTGGTAATGAGAAGTTTGTGATGTCCATGAAATATCCAGGAGATCTGAATCCAGGAAGTTGAATATAAGAGTCTGGCATTAAGGGAGAAGTCCAGATTAATGGTGACCAAATTAGCGATGATTTAGATGCTGTCAGCATCATAGGATATTTGAAGTCACCGGATTGGATGAAACAGGGAGTAAGGGTTGATTGACAACATAAATCATGATAGAAATCTAAGGACTGGGTCCTGAGGACCCCAAAATTCAGAAGTCAGGAGAAAAGCAGGTGACGGTGAAGGAGATCCAGAAGGAGCATAAGAGGAGAGCAAGGGATGCTCTGAAGGTGAGCACAAACGTCATTTCAAGTGGGAGGGAAGGGGGCATCTTCTCAGCTGCAGCTGATGGGTTGAGTTTGGTAAGAACTGAGCACTGAATGAGAATGTCAGTGCGAAGGCCATTAGTGGAGACATGAGGTTCAAAGCCTTACTGGCATGTTTTTGAGAGTGTAAAGAACGTAGGGGAAGAACAGGAAGAGCTTTTCTATGAGTTTGGGAATGTACTTGGAAGGGATTGAAGGGGAAATTCTATCAAATCTGTATGCTGTCGCTGATGCAGGAGAGAAAATAATCAAAGATGGAGGTGATAGGGCTGTGTGGTGTATTTCATCAACAGCAATAAGGACACTCTAATGCTTAGTGATCGTGAATTTAATGTGGAATTAATCCATGTGGTCATGTATTTCCTTCTGCCAAGTTTGCAGAATTGGTAGAGAATTGCTCTTAAATGTGGCTTGCACTCACCCTCAGGCAAGAATGAGGGAGAGAAATGTTGAGCATCTACATATGGGACTGATCTTAGTGATGGACCATGAATTTTAATTTGAACATGAACAAAGGGATGAGGGGGTGAGAGATAGTGAAAAAGTGAAAAGAGATGATATATTTTAATTTGTCTTGAATTGACGAACTGTTGAATGTGGGCACAGCAGGAGAGAACTGCTTATGGGCTTGGTGGTAAGTATGGGATTGTTAAATTTGATGTTTTGGACTGATGGTGGTAGAGTGTGGTAGTATGGGATACGACAGTGGAATGGGTGGCTGGAGGAGGATTGAAGACAATTATTAAAGGGGATGAAGTCAAAGAAGCCAGGGTGTTGGTTGGATCATCTATGTGGGTATTTAAGTCTCCAGCCTGATGCTATCTATGTTGCTACTAAGAGGATCAGGTCCAAAGAGTGTTCCCGGAACAGTGTGGAGATTCTCAGGGAATATTTGTTGAACCAAGAATTGTTCCACAGTGACAATCAAATCCCAATCTGAAACAAAAGTCTTTTTATTTTTTTACCCATTCATTTTTTTTATTGGTTCAGCATTGTCTTACATAACAAAGGGATTTGTTGGTTCACATTCATCATGCATACATTTTTGATAGAGTTGCTTAAGCCTTATCCTTGTCCAGGATCTTCCCACCCTTCTCCCACTCCCCAATCTCATGACTCCTCTGTAGTTCCCCCAAGTTACAGATATAAATGACCACAGGCATATAACTTAAACATTGAAGTTACTAGATTTATATCCTGCCTGGGTGCATTTGGGGTTCTCATGGGAGTCAATTGTACTCTACAGTACTGAATTCATTTCTTAATGTTTGCCTGCCATTGCTGTAGTCTAAGGGTAATAACAGAATCTATGAATTGTTGTTAATGGTGATCATGAAAGACAGTCTCAATGAATGAGCCTGATGGGGTTTTGAGATTCATTGAGTAAATTCCCTAGTCCAGGTATGAAATACAAAGATCTTTGTTAAGCAGGGAATACAGCATTAATTCTGCTGTCTCCTTCAAGAACTTGCCAGCTTCTTCTGTGTCACCATTGTGTGGTGCCCAGATTTCTCCTGCTCAAGGGACACCCATGACCCACTCCTTTACCTTTTTAAGGACATTCGGATAAAACTGCTTTCTCTGTCAACTCTGTAACTCTTTTCTTTCCTACTCTGCTCCCCCCAATGATATTAAAACTCTTTATTCCTCTATTTCTAAGACATTTTGTACCAAATAAATAAGAGTTCTTGCTCCATATTTAGACTATATTTTCTCCTATGTGGCTATTTTTCATAAGGGGAAGGTATGATACAGAAAGAACAAATCAAACACGTTTCCTGTAACTTTTCTTGCCTGTTCCCATCCTCTGCACAGTGCCCTTCCTGCCTGTAATATGGTGGGATGTTGGTGTGAAGCAGTGCTTCACATGAATGAAGGTAGCGAGAGTCAATGGTGGGGTGTCAGAGTGTGACAAGCCCACACTTCTGCAGGGAGTCTCAGCCAGATAACTCTGCACATGCCAGAGGATGGCCTGGATCTGCCCCTTCTCAGCCTCTCTGACCATCTTCTGTCATCATCCCCTCAACCCACTTGGGTCATACCTGAGCCCTTGGCACCAGTTGTTCCCCAGTCTGCCAACATCTTTCTAGCAAAGTCAATGGCGAAATCACACATCTGAATGGCAGTGGTATTTTTTTTCTAATCATAAAGATAAAGAATGTTAAATTTGACTATATGAAAAATAAGAGGTTCATTCATCAAAAGATAGATTTAAGAGCTAGAAAGGGAAGACAATGGGAAGATACAAGCAATAATCAATGAAGAGCTTATAACCAGCACACGTGGAAGATCGTCACCAAGAAAAACAGCAAAAGCTAAGTACTTCAAAATGTTCAATAAACAAATTAAAAGACATGCAATTGCCTGAGTAATCAGGGGAAGGTGAAGCAAAACTTTAATATTTACTATTACTTACCAAAACAGCTAATGCTAAAAGCACTGACAACCGTAGGCATTGGTGCAGAACAACTGAAACGCTTATACACGACTGTTGGTGGAAGCTCAGATTGGTACAGTCACTTTAGAAAATTGTTTGAAACAATTTGCTAAAGTAAAACCAACAGATACCACCTCACAATCTAGCTCTTCTCTTCTCTTGTATACTCAAGAGAATGTGTTACTGAGAGACATGTATAAGAATGTTCATAGCAAAAATCCAGAAAAGATGTAATGCTATACATCATAATCCTTTTTCAGAGACATTGTGGGAAGGGGAAGGGAGGGATAAGGGTGGGTCATTGGGGGGGGGCACTCCCAGGGGTAATTGTAATATCCAGAATCTATACACATTTTATATTATTTTGTTAAAAACTTGTATGGTTGTTCAAAAATAAAAAAAATTAAAAAAAATTTTTTTGAAATAGCTTTAAGTTAGAAACAATTTGCATGTCCATTAGAAACAGAATGGATGAATCATGATATTCCACATAATGAATACTATATTGCCATGTAAATGAATGAAAAACAAACCACACACAAATGGTAGATCAATCTCAGACATAATTTTGAAGAAAAGGAACAAGATACAAATGAGTATGTACTACATGGTTCCCTTTACATACAGTTCAAAAAGCTGACAAATCTAAACAGTGTTTCATGATTCATGTTTAGCAGTAAAAGTATAAAATAGTGAGGAAGCTATTATTGTAAACACCAGAGTAACAATTTCTTTGTGGGGTGTGAGAGCTAAGAGGGAAAGGGGAAGGGCTCTGGGAGGATGGCGAGGTTCTGTTTTTTAAAAACTTGAATGCAAATGCAAGTACATTTACTTCACGATAAATTCATAGTCGTGTGTGTTTTGTAAAGCCTGCTGTATATGTGCTATCTTTCACAATAATGACAATCAAAGGGTGGTTCTTTTTCTCCTACTCCATACCTGGCCCAGGATAAAATTCAGGGGGTCTTCTGCTTTTTCATAAACTAAGTTTTCAGCGATCTGCTTTCACACAGTACTGAGTCTAGCTCCAGCCTCCACAAATGAGTGAAAACATTCGACCCTTGACTCCCTGGGTTTGGCTAATTTTGCTCAGCATGAGTTCTTCCATCACCATCCATTTACCTTCAAAGGCTGCAATTTTGTTGTTTCTAATTGCTGAGTAGAACTCCACAACAATATTTTTAAACGGATATTTATTCTCTTCCTTCACTTAACGAAATTCCTCTTATCATTCAGGACCTGATTCTCTTCTGTGGTATAAATGTCCCTGAGTTTTCTTTGCTGCCACATAATCCTGGTGTAAGGCTGCTATATGAGCTGATCTCTGTTATCCTTCTCTTGCTTTTCCCTCCCTGCCTCCCTTTTCCTTTTTATGTATCTGCATGCTTATGAAACAAAAGACCTAAGGGTGGGGAAGGCAAAAGGAAAAGGATCCTGTTCAGAAGAGAGGCAAAGTGAGAATGCTAATCTCTAGCAATAGAATGTGGCAAATTAACTCTTTGCGGGTATTACTTCATAATTTCTTTCTTCCTGGATGATGCATGGACTTAACTTCCCAGAGCCCTAACAGAATAAATTCATGGAATATCTATAAGCATTTTTATTTTTAAAAATATTTGTGCTTACTACATATTTAGGTCTTTGGAAAGGAGGCAAACATAAGAAGAGGATTTTAAGTACAGAGAAGATAGCAAGCAGGGAAAGAGTCATTGGAATTTGGATTTTTTTCAAAATCCAAAATTCCTGGGGTTTAGCATTGACTGTGTCTTTTTTCAACTAAAAGTGATGTATTTGGAACCAATCTCTCTTGAGAGGTAGCAACTACTGCAGGAATATAGTTTTATGTGTATATATATATATATATATTATATATATACACACATACACATACATACACACATACACATATACATATATACATACATATATATCCTGGTGAATATACAGAGTTTTAAACCTTTGGTTTATGGGTTGTTCAGAAAGCAGAATATAATTTTTTTTCACAGAAAATAATGTCACATATGGAAGTTAGGTTCATAGAGAAGTCTATTTAATCATAGTATTCTCAAATAGAAAGTGCTACTTTATTTTGTCTAAATAAAAGGGGCTGTATATATATTACTAAACTATGTTAATGTAATTGGGGGAGAAAGTTTCCCCTTTCCTTTGGAGTTGTCCTGGGTCATAAAAGAGTCAATCTAACCAACATTTCTTCCCTTTTAAGGAAGAATTAGAGTCTGGTTCAGTGTTGAAGGTGATTCTTGAATCAGCCTAATCTTTTAGTTCCCTCTGGCAATAGAATCTGGAGAAATGTGAATGAAAGAAAATAATCAATCATTCTAGAAGCCTGTTTTGGCCTTAGGTCCAAACAGCATGCCACAACCCAGCCTCAGCTGTAATAAATCAGACTCTGTTTTAATTTCCACCTTGTTCCTGGGTCTTCTTTCCAACAGACCAGAGTCCTTAGGAGAGAAGAAAGACAGATATTGCTGTTCTCCAACCCCCACGACATATAGCACCAGCCAGCACGCCCTCCATGTGTGCGTGTGAGCCAGACTTTTCCACCAGGTTCTGTCAGTGCCTCCACCTCCCTGCACTATGTGAGTTTTCCTGTCCTGTTCTTGAAGGCAACACTTGGTGCAATTTAAAGAGTCCTGGAGAAAGGCTTCCTGTGTATTATCTTCCTGCCTGTTGCTACAACCCATCTAATATTTGGTAGATGTCACGAGTGATGCACAGGAAAGCTATAACTTTGGGGTTAGACAATTTGGTTTAAACTGAAATCTGGTTCTTACTGATTCTGGAGCCTCAGAAAACTTAATTAACTATCTGAGACTCAGCTTCCTTTTATGTAAAATAGAAGATGGTAACACTATCCAACCTGAGAAATGCAGGGCCCACCATGTATATGTTATTGGTAAAAGCTTGCTCTTGCTTACTCTGGGGAGTAGGAAGGATCTCATCTTACAAAATGAGATCGATGAGGCTGAGAGGCTAAGTATGGGACGGAGCTCGGATTCAAGTGCGGGTTCCTCTTACCCCCATTATAATACATCCTCAGACTCCTCAACAGGGGGCCTTCATGACTTCTGCACTGATAGAGATGTTGATTGAAGTTGTGGCTGGTGCCCCTTTCAGAATACCCTACTTGGGGGCTGGAGTGGTGGCTCAGCAGTTATGGTGCTTGCCTGGCAGGTGCAAGTATGTGAGTTCAAACCCCAGCACCACGTACTCAATGAAGTGTTGGAGCAATGAGAGCCACATGAAAAACTAAATAAAATTGATTCTCTCTCTCTCTCTCTCATGGGCCCTCTCTCTTTAAAAAACAAAAAACAAGAGCACCCTACTCGGGGGGGGGGGCAGGAGGTGCCAGTTCAGCTGCTGCAGAATGCCTGACTCATTCCACATTCCTTGGCTTCTGGTGATAAAGCTCCTGATGTGAAATTACGCTGTTGTTTTCTTCTTCCTTGAGATAGCAGTGTGCTCCATTTAAAACTGCTATTCTTCAGACCATGATAAGAAAAAAGTCATGCTAGGGTAGAATGCCAAATTAAGGAATGTCAGTATGATTAGAAATGATGGTCAAAACCAAAAAGCAATAGAAGAGCAAGCCAATGTGAAATGCATTATTTTGACATTGATGTTTTTAATAATTGGAGATGCCCTAGAACTTAGTTATAGATAAGGGTAAAAATATGGTTGATCACAGCTTCTTGTGTAAAGGAAAAACAATGAATCCCAGAAGTGCCTGGTGCCGAATAAAAGCAATTCTGTCATTACACATGCAGGTCACATCTTTCCATCGCCAAAAATCAAATATGAGGAATTACTAGGGTCTTGGAAGGTTTTAGGTTACAGGTAGCTTTCTGATGAGAAACTTGGTATTGGGAATATTTTTTTCTGTGTAAAGTTCAAAAAGTTGACCAAATCTCTCCCTCAAAGGACTAAACTGTCTTTCAAGAGTGTGTTTTTCTTACATAACAGAGAGATGGGGGGATAAAATAATAAAAAGAGGGAATGAAAACCATGATGGAGACTATGACATGGAGAGATGCACAAAAGTAGGATGGGGAGGGGGCTGTGTATTATGAAGCAAAAAAGATACCGTGGTCTGGGTGGCTTCCAGGCAACTCAATAGACTTTATTTCCTTTTTTTTCTTTAATCAGAAACTCTGGGTGAAGACTTACTCATTTTTTTAAATTGGAATTTGATTCCTCTTTAGCTGTGTAGGTAGGAAGTAACCTGGGGTTGTTGTGTTGGCCTCAAGAAGTTCAGGCACACTGGCATGCCACTCCAACATTGAAGCCATCTGTTGGTGATAAGTCTCTGTGTGATTGCCCTGTGAGGGCAGAGAGACAGAACTTCATGCTCCTTTATTCAGAGAATTTTGCATATGGTGTGGGTTCTAACAATGACCCTGGAACTGAGGACACAAATTCTCTGTAGGAACGGAGAGTCTCATGCAAATACATATTTTTAGATAGGTGTGCATGGGGTTAGAAGCTTCTGGCACTACAGTTCAAGCCTGTGTGACCCTGATCAAGACCTTAATATCTCTGTGTTTCAGTTTACTTATTCATAAAAGGAGAACAAAATCTCCACAGGGATTCTGGAGAGCAAATGCTAACACAGTTGAATCAGCCAGTATTCATTTAGGAAAGCAAAAAGTCTACTTGATAATTTAACAGAAAGAATTTAATACAGAGAATAAGTTAACCAAGGTTTGGAGGATTAAACAAGCAAAGAAAACACCAAAGAAATAGAGATAGAAATTGGAGAAGTGAAGGAAGAAGTCGGGGTGATTAGACCCCAGAAGCTGGGGGAGAGATTTGGGCCCCAGCCTTTAGGGAGGGGGCACTAGTGCTTCTGAGAGACACCGGTATGGTGAAGATTGAGTGCGTGGGGAAAAACAACTGGAACTCGGAGCCAACTGCATCTTCCTAGTGAAGAGCTTGTGAGGCTGTGACCCAGACAGGAACAGAAGCAAAACCAGGAAGGAGCTGATCTCTTCCTCCTCCTCCACCTTTCTCCCCTAGAACCACCCACGGACACTCAAGAGGTAGTAGGAGGCAAAATGGAAATGGGTTTCCTTGAGTCTCAGAGCCAGCATCAAAGTGGACCATAAAAGGGTTGCTATGGAGTCGGGAGACAACAGTTTAATAACAGCCACTTATGTGTTATATTAGTCTATCTTTTCTGTGGCTATCACTGAATACCATAGTCTGGGTAGTTTATAAAGAAAAGAGATTCTTTAGTTCATAGTTCAGGAAGCCTAAGACATGCTTCTGGGGCTTCTATGTCAGTGTCCTGAGGCGGCCCAGGGAATCACTTGGTCAAATAGGACAAGGTTCTAACTTGAGTCTCTGTTCCTCTTCTTATGAAGCCATTAAAGGAATCATTAGGGCCCCACCCTCATGAACTATCTAATCCTGATTACTTTCTGAAGGGGTCACTTTGGCCTACCTTTTACTTCCTGATGAGGATTAAGTTTCAATAGAAGTTTTGATAAGGACATTCAAATCACAGAAAGTTCCTGTTAAATGTTAGTACTATTTATTTGTCTGGCTTCTCCTCTCTTTTTCTCACTCCATTTCTTCTCCGGTAACCTTGATCCCCCCTCCCATAATCTCATAAGGAACTGAAGACCTCAAGTGTGTGTCAACAGGGGATGAGAAGAGGAGGAAGAAGGAGCTTGACCTCCCATAAGAGGTTTGAAGCGTTAGTTGTAGTGAGTTTTGGCAGGTCAGGGTCTCAGGAGGAGCACTGTGGGACTCTTCCCTAACAGGAAATTTGCTGATTCTTTAAATGAAGAGCTCTTTCTGTTGGCGGGTAAGATCTTCACATGCTGGAGTCAAGGTGAAGTCCTCATGCTGCTTGCATGTGCACTACAGGGTGAGTGGCTGCCAGCACCACTTTCCTACAAAGCAGGACACACCTGCCCAGTGTGGAGGAAGAGGCCACTCAAAGGGGCTGCCTCATGAGTTCAACCTGGCGTTTACTGACTGTCTGCTTTGTCTTACAGCAGGTGTGCTGAGGAAAGAAGCTCAAAACACAGTTCTCACTCTCAAAATCTCTCAAAGGCAAGGACAGAAATGCAAGACAAGATTCTAGAACCCACCTTGCTTTGAGATGGAGCTGCAATTTTTTTCTCCTTTCCTGGTTCAGTCCCATTTCTTGTATTCTTTCCATATCATTTTAAAAATTTAAATTATGAGAATAGCAAATGGGTTCTCTATAGCTCCAGATAGGAAATAATTAAACCTTATGGGCATACTCACTGTGGATGGAGAAAATACACAATTAGGGTTTCAAGATGATCAGATACCTCCCTATAAAACTGGCAAGGTGTGAGTCATTTAATCTTTCACCCATCCATCCACTCATGCAAAGTCTCTCCTGCTCACTTACCCACCCATGTGTTCATCCACTCACTCTCCCATCCATCCACCCAACCACCCATTCACCTATCCACCTCTCTATCACTGTCCACTCATCCATCATCCACTTTATTCCTCCAGCCTTACTCCTTCCATTCCTGTGGCTAGCCCAACAAATCTCTAGAGAGTGATGTGCCTACCTCCAGGAAGCCAGGCCCAGTGCAGAGGACTGGGATTATATTGATAAATACAACTCAGTTCCCTTTCTCAAGGAGCTCACAGGCTAGTGAGGGAGACAGGTATATGAAGCCCAAATTATAACAAAATGGCATGTGCTTTTATTGAGGCATGGGTAAGGAAGTGATTTTTTAGTGCTATGGATATTATTAAAAGTAAATCTAGGTCTGGAGCAGTGGCTCAGCAGTTTTGAGCTTGCCTGGCATGCATGAGGATGAGGGTTCATACCCCAGCACTATGTATACAACTAAGTGTTGGAGTAGCAAAGGCTACATGGAAAACCAAATAAAATTAATTCTCTCTCACTGTCCCTCCCTCTAAAAAAAAAAAGTAAATCTGTGGGGCTGGAGCAGTGGTTCAGCAGTTATGGTGCTTTCCTGGAATGTGTGAGGATGTGGGTTTGAGCGCCAGCACTACGTATACAACTAAGTGTTGGAGCAATAAAAGCCGCATGAAAAACTACTAAAAGTTGATTCTCTCTCCCCCTCTCACTGTCCCTCTTTCTCTTAAAAAAAAAAAAAACTAAAGCAAGAGAGAAGCAACTTCTAGGATGTTCAGTGGTATCCATGGTCTTAACCTGGTCTAGGATCCTGGATCTTGCGTTATTGATTCTATCATATAGGCAAATTCTTAAAGTTTTTACTTTGTACCTTTGGTTTTTTTTTGTATTTCAAATGGGACTCAAAGAACTTAAATCCAGTTGCTGGTGGTGAATCAAATACAAACACTTAGAGTCATGTCTAGCATGTAGGAGGCATTAAATTATTGATTAATATTAATATTTATATGGAACCAGGTTTCATTCATCATCATGTTTAATTTGAAAAGCTTTCCCCATCCTGGCAGGGTAGCTCCTCCTTTCATCAGAGACAGTGAGGTTCAGGGGAGCAGTGAGCTACATTTCTACCTCCGTGCTTTTCCTGTACCGTTCTTTCTCTTATGCCACACACCCTCATGTATTGGCATGGAAAAGCATCTGCTGTTTCCCCAAGTGTCATAGCTGCTGCCTGGCTGCAGCTGGGAAGACTGCAAATGCAGTTGAATGACAGGCAGCGGCACAACCAAATCACCCCTGCTTTGTCCGCATCTGCCACTCAATACAAGGTCATTGAGGATGCAAGAACAGAAGGAATGGGTCAGGAACCTGCCAGACAGCAAATACACATCTTAATCAATTGTAGACAGTCAACTTTGTCCAACCCCTGATTGGTAAAATGTCTCACAGGGGTCTGGAGAACTAGGAATTCAATGTCCTTTTAAAATGAAAGCTTGATTTGGAGTCTGAAAGCACTCATGAGTGAGATGATTCTGATTGATATTCCACTTAAAGTGTGGGCAGGTTTCCTTGAGCGTTGGTTTGGCTTTTGGGTTGTGTCTGTGAAAATGCATCAGAACGGTGAGTGTTAAATGAGTGAAGCTGGGAGAGAGGCAGGAGATGCTACAGGAGTTTAGGGGCTTCCAGGAAAGGAGGCATGGACCTCAATCTGCAGCTACCATAGAATTACAGGGGGCGTGGAAAGAGACATGGGAGTCATAGGTCCTGCTCCTTATTGCCAAATGTGGAGTCCTGGGCTTGTCAGACAAAGCAGCACATGGTTTCTAGAAGTTCCAGGCTGTCTGGAGAGATGCGGAGGACAGGATTAATGTACATTACAATATGGGGATGATGTAAACTTGTACAAGGAGTGCAGAGGAAGAAATGATTGGTTGTGCATCTGGGACTCTGAGGAGGTTTCAGTAAACAGATGCTATCTAAGTAAGATTTGAAAGCAAGAGTTCTAGACAGACAACTCGGGGACGTGTATGCTAAGCAGAAGCTGTAGTGAATCTAAAGACCTGGGATTATTCCTATGCTCAACTTATTTCAAATGGTATTCCTAAATAGTTGTACCAATTACCAACACTTAGAATTTCCTTCTCAATTTTTGCCAAACTAGTGGATGTGAAATGGGATTTCACTGTGGTCTTAATTTGCATTTCCTAATTACTAAAGGTTAAATATCTTTTCATATGCTCGTTGACAGCTCACGTTTTGTGTGCTATACTTATTTATGACTTACTCGCATTTTCTGTTTGGGTTGTTTGTGCTTTTCACTGATCTGTGGAGATTCTCATATATTTTGAATACTAATCCTTTGTTGTTTTTGTTTCAAAAATGTTTTCTCTTATGTATTTATTCTTATTTATTCTCATGGTGTATATATAAACATGTATGTAAATTTGTAACAATATACTTACACATATACACATATTAAAGAGCTCCTGTAGATCCTACATATAGTACATCCCCTATGGCTCATATTTTCAACTGATAGAATTTATTATTTATCTTGTTTAAGAAATATTTTCCAATGTGATTCATAAAGATAAATTCTTTTATATATATTTAAAATTTAAAGTATTTAAATATATAAACTATTTAGAATCCATTTTTCTGTATACTCTAAGAAGTGCCAAATTATGCAGGGATTTGGGGAATTAGGATTTTATTCCACAAGCAATCAGAAGCTACCAAAATCTCTTAGTTGGGAAGTGGCATACTTCAATTTATATTTTAATATGATTCTTTAAAGTAGATTTCAAGGAGGCAGATATGGATGCAGGGGTGCCACATAGAGGGCTCTTACAGTGGTCCAGGAGAGAGAGACTGTCAGGTGGGCCTTGGAGAGCTTAGTGGAGACAAGACTGAAAGGATCTGAATTGCATTTTTAGGTTAACACATCTTAACTTGCTCTTCAAGTGGATGTAATTAGAATCTGAGAGTAAAGAAAGCATCTTGGTGAATATTTGGATTGAGCAGCTGAGTGATGATGGGGATCTTGGAGACAGGGAAGACTAGGATTTGATGAGGGGAGTTTAGAGAACCAGATCAGGCTTGTGACGTTGATGCGATACACAAACGGAGATGTCAGCAGGCACATGGGTTCACAGGTTTGGAGCTGAGGATGAGTGGTGGTCTGATTTGCAACTGTACACTTAGATGGATTTGTGACTTAAGCTGGAAGACCTGTACTGTAGTAGTTTTATAAGAAATACAGTTTGAGTGAATTGAAAAGTGAAGGGTAAGAGGAGCTGGCGACAGTTCAAGAACCTGGGTGGTAAAGGAAAGGGAAGCCAAGGCAGTAGGTGCAGAGCTAGAGGCAACTGGAGGGTTGGGGGACTTTGCTCAATATGGGAGATATTCCATAATAAGTGGAAGGATTGATAGAGAAAATAGTGGTTGAAAATATGCAATGGAAAAGGGAAAGTCAATTTAAAAAGTGTTCCTTAGTTGTCTGGGCGATGAGAGACAGGAATGGAGGGAACATCCTTTGATGTAGAAGTGAAGAAGACAGTGAGAGAAATGACACTACAATGTGACCACAAAGTGCCAGAATTCAGAGCCAGGCAGTCCAGTTTGCACTGGGCTCTGCTGCTAGAGTGTGGGAACTCTTTCATCCTGGTTCCTTGATTGGTTAGATGGGGATGATCCTATTACCCATGTGGAGGACGGGATGACATTATATAGCACTCAGTGCAGAGCTCAGTGACAGTGAGGTATCTTGTATTAATAAGTGGAGGCTTGCCTGTGTTAGCGGGGAATCCAAATGTACACACTGCATTCCTCAATTTTGGGGGTGGTGATGTGAGGTGGCATGATACCAGGATGGGTCAGGAAGACCCTTAGTGTATAAGAGCTGTTTTGGGATAATGAGAAAGGGAACCAGTCCCCAGCCAGCACCTGACTCCTCTTGGCATTGCATGACAGGTAAAATTCCCTTAAAATGAGAATGAAGGGTATGAGTTCAGACAGGATTCTTTTCTTGTTTAATGTGAATGAGTGAAACTGGGACCATTTTTGTAATTGGATACCAAAAAGCACAGTAGGTTCTCTGAAGTCAGAAACTTAACTATAACTTCATCAAAGTTGGAGCTGTGCACTGGGCTGCCTGTTTGGAGGGCCATCTACTTGAAACGTGGAACATTGTGTCTCATTTTATACAGATAGTCTTTGGATTTTAACTGTCTTTTTCTTTTGAGTGTGCTGTGTGTCCTTATGGGAGGGCAGATTTCAGCTCCTGGAGATTACATACACATTTGGATAAACGCAGTTCTCAAGATATCACAAAGACATGCAAAATATGCATTAGACATCCAAAAGAAAGTTCTAGCTGCATGTGGTGATGAATGTGTGTAATCCCAGCTACTCAGGAGGATAGATGGGAGCTAGTGAGTTCAGGAGCGGTCTGAACATATGGTTAGACCCTGTCTCCAAGAAACTGACCGACCAAACCAAAAAAAGCAGTGAACAGTACTTGGTAATTTGAAAAGATGTGGGCTGAATAATGTAATTTCTGTTTTGATACATCATGGAAGAAAGGACATAAACATAAGGGGGAGAAGGAATTAATATGTATTTAGCATTTTCTATGTGATGGTCATTCGGGTGCTTTCAATATGTTTGTTGATAAGATTATTTTTAATTGTCAAGAAAGGGTGTGTAGCTAGCCCATGGCACTCAGCTATTACACAGCACAGACATGATTTAAATCTCCATCTGTCTGACTCTAGTGATTAGTATAACCCCCTTATTCTATTTCTTTGTTTTCTACAGTTGCAAGAGTTATTGCTGCACTTGGATGCAAAAATCCTCATCAGTGCTACTCCATGATAGTTGGGGACTTCCAGGTTCTGTCTGATATCAGATTTTCTCCAGCATCACTGTAACTGACCACATAGGTCCCAAGGGCTACAGACCAGAATGGATGCAGCTAGATGATGGCAGAGAATTAAAATGGAAGATAAAATCAGTGTAATTTTTATTTTAATCCATACTGATGACAACGGTCTACACGGATATGGGGTTGGGGAGTTGTGAAGCACTTGTGAGAGTGTCAATGCTCCTGAGAAGTAGGCAGGGCAGGGCCAGCAAGGCCACATCACTTACCTGAGCATTGCCTGCTGATTTGTGGCCTGGCTGAGTCTGGTCTTTTTGCTCCTTGTGCAGTGACATATAGAGTACTGAGACTTCTCAGCTCAGAGTGACTGAGTGTATACACACCACAGGCTAACCTACAAGATGCAAGATTTATAGTTAGGCTTAAAATGGCACCAACATATTTCATAACAGCTCACAGTTTGCTGTTGGAAGGGGAAAATGCCCTCTTTTCTTCTTGTGCTTGTAAGAACACCCAGTTGCAGGTTTCAGCCATGAGTGGAGAATGGTGGCCTCTGCTTGTTCCATTTTCAGACCATCACAGAAGAAGAAAAAGGTTTTCGGTCATTTTGGAAATGTTAGCAACTTGAACTCTGTGCCGGGTGTTGGAAGCAGACCTGACCAATTGTGACACTTTCACAAGCTCTAAAAAGAGCTCCCCTTGCTGATCTGCCAGTGCCTCTGGTCTAGACCCTCAGCCAGCATGGGCATTGGTTGCCACACCTGGCTTTTCTTACCCAAAGGAGCCAAGATGTAGGTTGCACCTGCAGTAGCCATTCACCAGATCACACACTATTGCTTCCAGGAGTTTTGTGGCATTGTTTGCTTCCCTGTAAAAATGTACCTTTATTCTTTTCAGTTGTTCATATCAGGACTTTCGCCAGAGCAATGGAGAGCTGGCTAATACATGATCCCTCATTAAGCTCATTTCAACGTGTCCTTCATCGTTCTTTCTTGAAGGATCTGGGATGCTTCTGTCACATCCTTGTGCAGATGTCACTGGTCAGCACAGAGATACCCCTCCCCCGAGTGTCTCATCCCCCTGCTGGGCTGTTGGTACTCCACAACCTCAGATTGGACTCCTGCTGGGAACACAGCTCCAGCACGAGGGGAGCTGACCTCCCAGCAGTGCCTGACCCTTCATATAGGAAACTCTGGGGTTCCATTCACTTCCATGAACTTGCTTCCCAACAACTCCAAGCAATGCCCAAATCTTTTCAACAAGTGTTGCTGTTTCCCAAGTTGGGTGGCTTTAGACCTTGTGTCCATGGCCTTGCCTAAATACTAGTAAATCCAAGTCCTTCCCTTCCACATGCTTCCCAGGGGCTCCCCATTCCCACGACATGAAGTCCAAACTCCCTTGCTTGGTTCTGGGCACATTAGTGTCCTTGGATTCCTTGAAGGTGACATGCTCACTTCCACCCCCATATTTCTGCCTATTCTCACCCTTTCTCAGATGGTTCCCTCTTTCCTTTGGGGACTGTCCAATCTTCCAGCCTCCTCTCAGGACTTGCTTTCCCTACCAAACTTTCCCTCATGGCTCCCACCTCATCTTTTCCTATGTACCTGAACTTTAACCCTCTGACAAGTCTGCTATACCGCAGGATTTAGTACCAAGTTATACACCATCTTGTAATTTTTGAACTGTCAGTTTTAGATCCTTAACTGAGTTGATTAAGCTTAACAATCTCAAAAAGGATCAATTGAGTAACTACTATTCAT
The DNA here is from genome assembly GCA_004027875.1 of Aplodontia rufa. Taxonomy (NCBI): domain Eukaryota; kingdom Metazoa; phylum Chordata; class Mammalia; order Rodentia; family Aplodontiidae; genus Aplodontia; species Aplodontia rufa. The sequence continues at coordinate 55,381 of PVKS010007346.1, forward strand.
TCTTAGTTATCACAGATAAATGTACAAGGCACGGCTTAATTTCTAGGATGGCTCATATCTAATGGGAGGCATAGATACTAGTGCTACATGATAGAGATATGTTCAAAGTCCAATGGGGAGGGAAAATGAGTGTGAGGGTGACTGGGGGGAAGGGCTATTTTATTGAACACCTTCAAGTTCCAAACACTGCGCCAAGGATTTTTATGCAATGAGACCAACAAAGAAGTGACTTGCTGAGATCAGAGAAACTGACATGGTCCATGGATCTGCTGGCTCCAAAGGCCATGTCATTCACATTTCCTTTGTCTTGCCCCAGGTGGGTTGCTTACTAATCACTACTCATCCTACTCTGCCATTGATCTCTTGGATCCTTATCTTTCTTCTGGTGATTTGGGGCCATTTGCAATTTCTATTTTTCATGAACTTCAATTTTTCTGGCACTTACTAAAGTAAGACAATAAATAAATAATAATGATAACCAAAAACAAGATCATTCAGCTTTGTCACATGAATAAGTCTCTCACTATTAATTTGCTGATTTTGGAAGAGTGAGTTAACTTGTTTTTTAATTTATTGTTTCCTTGGTAGCCAGATACAATTGCTAGAAATTAAAAATGTTAAGATATTCCATCAAACTTAATTATGAAGTGGTACTTTTAATAACTTTGTTATACTGCCTCTTGTTATATGTAATAAACTGTTAGTCAGAAAGAATTATTCAAAAAGGGTTTGTTTTTTCCACAGAGTAAAGCTTCAAATATGCATTCGATGGAAAAGAAAGGAAGAAGGAATAAGGGAAAGAAGGAAATGAGAAAATGAGAAAAGAAGGAGGGGTCGGACACTGGGCCACTGCAAAGCATTCTGGGAGTGATAGTCTCCAGGCTCACACAGAGTGGAGCACCTGTGCTCTTCCCTTGGACAAGGTTAAGGTGCTGATATCGATGTTCATAGCAGCACAATTTACTATTGCTAGGCTATGGAAACAACCCCGGTGTCCCTCACTGGAAGAATGGATTCAAAAACTGTGGTACATTTATACCATGGAATGTTACACAGCAATTAGAAAAAATGATATTGCAGCCTTTGAAGGTAAATGGATGGTTATGGAAGAGATCATGATGAGTAAAATCATCTTAACCCAGAGATCTAAGGGTCGATTGTCTCCACTCATCTGTGGAGGTGGGAATAGACCCTGGACAATGAGAAAGTTGGTCTAGTAGCATGAGTTAAATCCAGATAAGATGTAATGCTTTACAATCTAATACTTTTTTTAGAGTTATAATGGGAAGGGGAAGGGAGGGATAAGGGAGGGTAATTGGGGGGGGGCACTCCTGGGATTAATTGCAATATCCAGAATATATGCATATTTTATACACATTTTATATTATTTTGTTAAAATCTTGTAAGGTTGCTCAAAATAAAAAAAATTAAAAAAAGAGATTAAGGTGCTGTATCTGTTGAGTTAGGCAGTAGTACCTCTCTTTAAAGGGCTCCTCTGTTTCTATACTACGGTTCTCAGCACTGTGTCTTCTCTTTTTGTCTGGAACTTAAAATGCTCAACACCATTTATTCTTAGTGATCCTGTTGGTGAGAATGGAAATCTTCCATTTTGCTGATGGATCTTTCCATCTAAAATATTTCTTTCCAACTTTATCTTCTAAGCCTCCTGTTCCTAATCTGAGCCTCAGTCAACATCCAGCTGAACTGTGGTGCCTGCTTCTTTTGCTTCAGTTGTTCCCTACTGTTGCCTCCTTCTTGACCTTGATCTTCAAAACCCCCTCAAAGCCTTCGCTGTTATCTTTAATCAAAATTTATTCTCTCTTCCTTTGTTATTAACATTTCTAGTTGGAAAGACTCAGACCAGATCCAAATCTTGCTCTGTCACCCATTAGCTTTGATCTTGGGAAAAATCTTTCCTAAATAATGAAGTTGAACTTCTCTCATGCCTTTGAGTGTTAAATATGCTACTTTCTCTGTCAAGAGAAATCTCCTCCTCTGATTAAATTAATTGGTTAATTGCTTCTTCATATTCAGAAGATTCCCTCGGTTGATATTACATGTTCTCTCTCTCTTCCTGTACTTCCTCTGTCACCAACACCCACTTCATTGTAATTGCATGTTTGTAGACCTCTTAAGACTATATTACCAGGCCTGGACTACAGATTGGATGATCAACCAACCATGTCCACAGGTGTTTTGTTAATGATATGTGTAAAGTACCACTAACCTAGCAGATTTCAATATATCATTGTTTTCTCTTTCCCCATATTCTAGAGTATCCTACTCTGAGGTTAGTGTTATTCATTCATCTCTCCCACTTAATTTTGTACATCTGAAGATGTAGATCCACTTAATGACATACATCTTCAGACCTGATCTACAGCTTAGCTATCTTTGTATCCCTCATAGGGTATAATACACAACACCTCACATAAAACAGTACTCAATATATGTTGGTTCAAATTATGATGCACATCAGTCCGGAATTGTTGCAATTCAAATCTTTTTCTTAGAAAACATTATGCCCACCTTCATTGCTGTCATAATAGGGAACGAATTTTCCTTAAAAGAGCTTTCCATTTTTAGTAATGTGTTCCTAGTGTTTGTGGAATGAAAGGATGATGAACGCTTGTCCTGGATTCTGAGTTAGTACCACAACAGCTCACCAATTTTCTTTGTTCTTGTGCCTTCTGCTTGAATTGGGGGCTGAAACAAATAATCCAATCAATAAATGGGCTACAGAACTAAAAAGAAACTTCTCAGTGGAAGAAGTCCAAAAAGCCCATAAACATATGAGAAAATGCTCTATATCACTAGCAATAAGAGAAATGCAAATCAAAATTTCACTGAGATTCCACCTCACTCCAGTCAGAGTAGCAAAAATGAAGAATACAAACAATGACAGTTATTGGAGGGGCTGTGGGAAAAGAGGAACACTGTCATATTACTGGTGGGACTGCAAACTGGTTCAGCCACTCTGGAAAGCAGTATGGAGACTCCTCAAAAAATTAGGGCTAGAACTGCCTTATGATCCAGCTGTCCTACTCCTAGGTATTTTACCAAAAGAGTTAGAATTGTCATATTATAGCGATACAGCTTCATCAATGTTAATGGAAGTTCAATTTCCTATAGCTAAATTATGAAACTAACCCAGGTGCCCCTCATTTGATGAGTGGATTCAAAAACTTTGGTATATATATACCATGGAATACTACTCAGCTATTAGAGAAAACGATATTATGGTGTTCCCAGCCAAATGGATAGAGATGGAAAAAATTATGCTAAGTGAAATATCCCAAACTCAGAGACGCAAGGGTAGAATGCTTTCTCTCATTTATGGAAGCTAGAATACATTAGGACACAGTATGACAGATGGCTAAGCTAGGGAGGGGTCTGGGAGGGGGTGAGGGAATAGGAAGGATCTCAAGGAGATCCAGAGGAGGGAGTAGGGAATCAATTCAGAGGGAAACCTTCCACTTCCATGAGAAGTCCATTTAACACAGGGGTTTAATAGGGAGAAGCATGGAACCATAGGGAACTCAAGGGGTGGGGGGACCCATGGAATGGCATCACAGCCTTGGCTTGCTCTGTGTTTATACATTTGTTCTTGATTGTTTGATAATGATTCCCTACTAACTGTAAGCCCATACTTAATGAATAAAATAAGAGAGAGAGAGAGAGAAAGAAAACTTTTGCCAAATTGAAATGGGGAAGAAATCATTGTGATTCTTATACCCTGCTATCTGGAGTCCTCTTAGGGAACTGCTAAAGTGGTTGCACAGAAGTAGAGAGCAGATGGGTATATGAAAGGATAGAAGCAAAGAGGAAGGGTGTGCAGAAAATGTAAAGGCAAACAAAATGATGTCAAGCCCTGGATGGAAAGCCAGCTCTCAGTTCTCTTTCTTTTGTCCAGTGTCAGGGTTATCCAGAAAAGACCAGGTAATATCCTGTAGTTGCTTCAGTGGAATATGAGGGAGCAAAACCACAGCAGGATATAGCAGGGCTGGAAGATGGAGGAAGCCTGGAGGGGCAGTCTCTCCCACTCTGTCCCCAGCCCTGCCAGGCAGGCCTTGGCTCATCCTAGTGATCCCTTGCCAAGGGTGCCCTGCTCATCCTTCCAGACCAGCTGATCTGCCTGGACTCTGAAAGGCAGAACTGTGAGCAGGGGAGGGTGATGAGGGCAGGCATTGCAACACTGGTGCCAGGAGGAGCGCTTGCTCATTTCGCAGCTGGATTTAATGGCATAATGAGGCTTCATCTGTTGATCGTCAGTCTACCATCCTTCAACTCTGTCCTGCTGGAGGCAATGCCCAGGCCCCGTGGGCCTCAGACCCGTTGAACTATTCTCTTCCCTGCCTGTTAGCTTTAGTAAATAAAGGAAATGGAGCCACAGATGGAAGATGTTTGCTGCGTGAGTGAGTCTGGGGGCCAGCAAGGCTGTGGCTGATGTCCCTGCCAGGAAACTCACCAGCTGGTGATATTTTTATGTCTGCTGTCTCTAGCTCCAACGCTGATGGGGAGCAAGTGGGAGGATCGATGTGCTTAGCCTGCCTTCCTTTCCCTTCAGCTTCCATTTTGGGTTTACATGCTCTTGGCAAGAGGGCCGCCCAGCTGCAGGCCCTGTTTCTCAGGCACCTTCAGAGTGAAGCTGCGATGATTGGTCCTTGGGGATGAAGGAAGGAGGTTAATGGCTTCCTGCACCTGCTCTGGTGTGCATGAGGGATTCCCCTTCTCACACATTAGACAGAGACTACTTGGATACAAATAGACTCTTTCTAGCTCATTGAATTCTGAGTTCAGAAAGGAAACCTCATAGATAACAGACTGCTGTACCTTGAGAGGAGACACCCTGAATCCCATTTCAAGACCAGCCACCCATCAGCTCTGTTGCACTGGTTTCTCAAATCTAAAGGCCCTGCAAAGTCTTTGAACTACCCAATTCTGAATTCATAGATTTCCTAGGTGAGTGACTTTGCAAAGTTAGTTTCTCTAACTCTCAGTGTCCTCTTCTGTGGAATGGAGAATAACTGATTGGAAGGATGAACGAAAAAGTATCTATCATCTGTTTATCTATTTTTCTGTCTTTTATCTATCTAGTTTTAAATTTAATCCTTGTATGTTTGCCTATCCTTGAAAATGCTGTTGGTGGTTTGTATAAAAATGTCATGGGTTTCCAAAATTTTATTTCATGATTAGATGTTGATAGCTTGGGTTTGTCAGTTTCTCTTTTCCAAATCGTGTGTGTGTGTGTGTGTGTGTGTGTGTGTGTGTGTATGTGTGTGTGTGTGTGAATATTTGCATGTTTATGTGTTGGTCTTTAATATCTTATCTTGGAAGACATGTCATCCTAAAAGGACTCTAATTGCCTCTTGGCTTAGGCAAGTGACTCACTCTTATTGTATTCCAATTTTTCTTTGATAAGATGGAGATAATAATAAAAATGCCTACTTCTTAAAGTTGTTAGGATATTCTATGAATTTATATAGTAAGCAATTGGGGAATGGTTGAGGAATGTGATTTTGGAGTTTTTTACTCTTAGGAAGTTGTTCTCTGATACATGAACATCTTTACCACATGTGTAAGACCTCACAATTTTACATTCATTTGAAGTTTCCCTCCTTAATTCTCTTTCTTTTATCCATTTTTCCTGGTCATCCTCTATAATCTCATCTCCTCTCCTTCCCCTGGGGTCCTCCCTCCATCTGTCATGACAATGAAGTCCTGCCCATGTCTCTTCTTTGCCATATAGAAATAGAGGTATACACACAGGCATGTGGACATTTGTATATGTATCAAGTTAGAATTCCAGTACCATGAGTTTCCCTCATTAAGTAAAATGAACTCTTGATTTATTTTCTATTAAGTAGAAAAACAAAAGCCTGTCCAGTGAAAAAGCCTTGGGAAAATGATTGATCAACCTGGTAGGACTAAAGTGATTTCACATCCAAATGTGGTCTCACGTACCATTTCTTACTGAGACACTGGGGCTTCTTCTAGCAGAAGATGATTGCAGATGAGGGATAGGAAATGCACAAGATAATTCTGGACCATCCTTTCACCTCAGAAGGCAAAAGAACTACCAGAGGCCCTTGGGGACATGTTAAAATGACTTAAGAACAATGTGAAATAGTTTGTAAGTCCTGAAGGTGGTAATTAATTAATTAATATTTTTTTTTTTTTTAAAAAGGGACAGAGGGAGAAAAGAAAGAGAGCGAGAGAGAGGGGGAATCAACTTTATTTATTTTTTCTTTTGGCCTTTGTTTCTCTGACCCTTAGTTGTTTATGTGGTGCTGGGGTTTGAACCCAGGTCCTTAAGGGTGCCAGACAAGCACCATAACCACTGAGCCACTACTCCAGCCTCAAAGTGGGCAATCTAAGCATCCAAAGAAATAATAGCTGCAATGTATTGAATTACATCATGTATGTCCAAAATCCTTGAGCTCATACTGTTATTTTAGATAAACAAAAAGATCACTTGTACATTTGGAGGATTCTAGGGATCCTATTAATTAATAAATTAACTAGAAAATTAGTAAATAATAAAGTAAAAGATGAAACATTTATCCTGTTTTTTTTTCTTTTTAGGCAAATGTTATCTCAAGGCAACCAAGGAGTTGATGTTAGAAAGCTTTTTCTTTATAAAGGTATTTATGATTATAAATTAAGGAGAAATTTTGAATACAGATAACTGTCATTAAGAGTAATAAAATTGTTAGTTGAAATGCTAATGGGGAATATTATCAAAGATGGATTTGGCTGGTAACACTGATAACCAATGAAAGTCTACACATCATATAAACAGAGGTCACCAGGCATTAAGTGCTTCCTGATAGAACCTCACCATATCATAAAAATTGACGAACTATGACATGAATATGATCAAGTCACTAAATCCACCTACAGTTTCCAGGAAATACAGGAGGAGATAGAGGAACGCACTAAGCAACACCACAGGTGTGCACTTGGCAAAATGTAGAGTGGGGAAACTCTACCGAAATAGTTACATGTTATATTGACAAATAAATTGTTAGGGCAAACAAAGAAGGTTGAAGAAACCTATATACAGAGAGAAATTAAGAGGTACGTTAACCACAGCCACAAGGAAATGGATGACTAAGCAGACTGGATATTTGATAACACAATAGAGTTAGTGTTAATTTTTTGGACATGTAGTGGTATTGTGAATATGCTTGAAGAAAGAGACCCTCTCTTTGAGAGATATATAGTAGAATATTTAAAAATGAGATAATATACCAGGAATATGCTTAGAAACTATGGGATATGAGAATGAGTAGGGTAAGAATGAAACAAATTCACCATGAATTGATTATTTTTTAAAGCTGCAGATGAATACATAAGATTTCATTATATTGTTCTCATGATTCTTGTGCATGTTTGTAGTTTTCTCTAGTGAAAATTTTAAAATCCAGTAGGAGCAGTGGTTGTCATACTCTCTATTCATAGACTTTCTCCACACTTTGCTCCCCAAAATCCTCCTTAAGTCTTCTGGTCTCTTTGTGCCAATCTTGACTAGTGGCTGGCCATCTTTTCTTCATCCAGTCCCTGAAGTTTGATGATTTTGTGGACAAGCTGTTTTTCATTTCCCTGTTGCCACTGAATGTTTTCTCTTTCTTTTTCCTCTTCTCTTTTTCAAAAGTTAGTCTCCACTTTTGTTAAGGTTTGGATCTGAAAAGTCCCCCAAAGTCTCATGTCTGGAAGACTTGGTCTCTAATGCTGTATTGTTCAAAGGTAGGCTTTGGGGAAATCAATAAATAACAAGATCTCTGAGCATAGCATTGGGTTAATCCACTGATGGCTGAAGGAACTTCTGGGAGGTGGTTGAAATTGTAGGCATGGAGCATGGTGGGAGGAAATAGGTCACTGGGGACATGCCCTAGGAGGATATTTCTTGTTTTGGTTTACTTCCTCTATCTTTGCTTCCTAGTATAATGAATTGAACAATTTTCCTCTGCCACCATCATGTTCTGCCTCACCTCATACCTGAAGCAATGGAGCCAGATGACCATGGTCTGAACCTCCAAAACTGAGGCAAAATAAATCTTTCCTCCTCTATGCTTTTTTCTTTCAGGTAGTTGTCAGAGTGGCAGAGAGCTGACTGACACAACCTTTATTGCAGGCCTTCCTCCACCTTGAAATGACTTCATACACCATGCTTTGGGGTTTATGTCCCATTCCTACCTCCCTCAAAAGGGTTTGAGATTTTCCATTCTTCTATATTTTCTTGAATATAGCCACTCAAACAGAACCTTGGTGTATGACTTATTGGAGAATGCAAGTGGAACTGTTAGCAGCAAGGAATGAACATAGGTGCCATGGAAAATAACAACAATTACATTTCTAAAATAACAATGTAAATTATGTGGAATAAACGGAGACCCCCGTTTCCAACCCTTTCCCCTTCTTCGGTAGAATAATGGTACAGATTGAAAAAGAGACATTTTTGTCATGTTGAGAGCTTTCCCAAAATGATTGAACCAAAATCATTGTTAGCCAATCTCAAGGGCTAAAAACGAGCCCAAGTCTAAGGCAAGGTGAATGGATTGCTGGCATGGTGGGGACTAATGATCCCAATTTTCACAGAATTGAGGGTGCTGGGACATAAGACTTCCAACTAAAACCAGAAAATTATCACAGAAACCAAGACAAATTGGTTATCCAACAGTGAGACCAAAGAGACATTCCTAAAAAGAGTACAGGACAAATTATGTAAATATAAAAATTCTTTTATCATTGGCAACAAGTCTGTTTTCCTTAGGAAAAAACATAGTTGCTATGATAATGTATATTTGCTCTTGAGTAATTACCTTACCACAGCCAAAGGTGACTGGGAAACAGACCTATATTTGGAGTTTTCCAATTTAAGAAACCATTTTCTGTGGTTTTCTATTTCTAAAGTTATCAGAAACCCAGGCAAGAAAATCTCTGAAAACACTTGTGAAAGTCTTATAATTTCAAGGGAACAATATAAGATTAATACAAACTATATAATTACTAAAAGAGTTTACTAGTCCTTGACAGTTTTGTCTTTAGGGAGGTACTGTACATTTGAACAGCTATATTCTAAAAGTCTGGCAGTAGACTAATTCTTTTCTCTGAGTGGGTAGGCGTTCGTTCAGAACACAATTTCTCTTGCTTCATTTTACTTTTGCTTTTTAGGATTCCTAATTTTGAAAATTTAAGAACATTTTGTTATGTGTCTCCTGTCTTATAAGATGACAGTGGAGAATATTGCCCTTCTATCCAAAATTGACACAAAATTAATTTTGTGTTTGTAAGATGGATAGCAGATTCAGTTTGACCAGAACAAAGTAAGTAGAAAAGATATGAGCTCTGGAAAGGGGAATTATGATTAAATTAGAATGCATTAAAGTGTATGGGTTTGTGAAAAGGCATCATGGGGCTCTCAGAATTCATCTAAAGCTGTCCTGTGCCTAAGTGCATTTTTTCTAGCTAGAGTTTCCATAACTTTCACTAGATTACAGAGGAGACTTTACTATCCCAAAATATTGGGATCATTGCTTCATAGCACTGAAGGGCAAAAAGAGAGACCAAAAAAGTAAACACCAGAAGAACCACTGGTCTCCTAACAGATACCTGCCACACCATTGATTCTGACATACAGAGCCATCTACGTCTCAAATTGGGATGCGTCTTGTATCTGGTGGCATCTTAGATCAGATGAGATATAGTAATTCATTGTAGAATTTTTTTTATCTCATCTTGTATTTCTGTGCTTCTTAATAAGGAAGACTTGTCACAAATAAGGCATGAAAACACTCTCAAAAGAGCTTTGGATTCAGGGCCAGGAGACCTAGACTTCCTGACACTTTCAAGCTGTATGAACTTTTGCACATCACTTCCCTTTTCTTGATCTAGGTTTATTTCCATATCTGCAGGATACAAAGGTGGAATAAGTTGGTTCTCAGAATTCCCTTTAAAGACATAGGAAGTTGGAAGGGCATGAGGGGTAGGTAATTCCTGAGGTTCACCCGCGACCTTCAACCTAGAACAGTTATTGTTATGAGTTCTACAAATCAGACTTGTTTCTATGTTTTTGTTGGAAGAACAGCTTCTGTTATTTTTCTTGTAATAGTACCAAGTCACTTACTATCTGAGAGATGATCAGAGTGATTAGAAATGCAGACATTGGGACAGATAGACCTTCTTGTTGTATAGCATTGGTCCAGTAATTATAACTGGGATAACTTTGGAATCTCTCTTTTGGGGTTGGATATCTAAAAGATAGCTTATTGGAAAAGCTCATCTGATTACCGTGAATTGCATATGAAGTAATTCTGTCCCTTGGGAGTTAATGAATGTTGGGGTCTTCATGTCTCCCCAATGATTATCTACTTCGGTACTTGGTTTTCCCAATCCTATCTCATAGAAGATCTTACAGGTCTTTGGACCCGTAGTCAACTCCTGAGAGGCATTTGACACTGGAAATGACCTTAGAATTTTGGAGAGGTCATTATTTGTGCAGCAAATCAAAGAAAGGAAGAGTTCTCAGACTGACCGGGAATATCAGAAATGCCTACAGCTATGTAAATACAGATTGAGGTTTACTTTAAGATACATTCATTGTGGCCTGAATGAGAGCACACAGGTAGTAGGATGTGTTGTTCACTGCCATATAGGGGATTGGGTAATGAGGGTAGACACAAAGGAAAACCAGAGACCAGGAAGCTCAGGGGAACGGCTGAGTGGACTTATGTAAAGATATGAGGAAGTTTCCCAAAGGAAATGACATTTGAACTGAACTTTGAGGGAAGAAAGGAATGATTACAGGTGGGAGGGTGGGAGGGAAAAGGGCTTCTCAACCAGGGGAATGACAAAAACAGAGTATCCTCAAACATAATAATAAATAAAATAAAGCAGAGATTAAATAAAATCTTCATGACATTGTTTCTTAAGTGTTAGGTACTTAATGAAATACTTTGCATGCACTATTTTCTTGTAGTTCATTTGTTCTTTAAACAACTCTATGAGGCAAGTTCTATTAACGTTAGGGTTTGGATATGAGGTGTCTCCCCAAAAGCTCCCATATTGAGTGGGAATGTTTGAAGGTGAAATGATTGGTTCACGAGAACTGTAACCCAAGCAGTACATCCTAGTTTGAATGGGTGATAGCAGTAGGCAGGCAGAGGGTGACTGGAGGAAGTGGTCACTGGGGCTCTGCCCTGGAAGGCTGTGTCTGCCCTGTGGTCCCTGACCCCACCCTCGGCTTCCTGGCCACTATGAATGGAGCAGCTTCCTTCTTCCATGTCTTTCCTCCATGATGTTCTGTCTCATCTTGGACCCAGATCAATGAATTTGGCCCACCATAGACTGAATCTCTGAAACTATGAGCCAAAATAAAACTTTTCCTCCTCTTCTGAGTATTTTGATCATAGAGATAAAAATCTGCCTAATGCAATTACTATCTCCATTTTATAGACGAGGAAAGGAAAGTACTGAGTGAGGCGTGTAGCTTAAATTGGTAAGTGGACTCACTTGGGTTGGAGGTTAGAAGTTCATTTTCTTACAAATTCTTTCATCAAGCATGAGGCTGTTCAATCACATTGGAGCAGGTAATGGGCAGTGAGGACCCGTATGCCTCATGCCAGCCATGGAAATCTTGCTGGTTCTTCCTATGGGACAAGGTTTCTTAACTGCTGCTCTATTGATATTTTAGGCTGGATTATTTTTTGTTCTGTAGGGCTATTATTCTGCACATTGGTCAGCAACATCCTAGTCCTCTACTCTCTAGATACCAGTAGCACTTCCTCCCCAAGTTGTGACAAACACAAACATGTTTGCACTTCTAGCTGTGCCCTGGAGGGGGGAAGAATCTCCTCCTACAGGGAACTGCTGTTGTAGGCGGCCTTATGCAAGGCACTGGTTTGATGCTCTGCACAGAGTGAGCTGAAGCCAGCAGAAATTCTCTGTGCTGTGCACAAAATTGTCTCTGACAAACTCTCAGTTTTGAAATTGTTCTTCTCAGCAGCTGGGGTCTTGATTTCCCCAAGGTGACTCACACAGCCTCAGTCTGTGGGAGTCAGTCGGTTATCTGTTCTGACAAGGCCCCTTGTGTGTTTGAGGGAGGTGCAGCCTCCGACTCTTCAAAGCACGATGGATGCACAATTACATCTCTGCATTGTGCTTGCCAAAGCATGACAATTGGAACACTTTGATCCAAGGTTGTTTTGTTCTGGCCAGCATCGGAACTTCTGAACCTTAGATTGAGTAGTGAAATTGATTATATATTTCATTTGCTCTAAGCATACCAGCTTGTATACCTGTTCATCTTTTCATTTTCTAGGTCCACCTTTGCAGACAGCACTTATGTAACCTTCTTAATGGCATTTTCCATGGTGACCAGGCTTTTCAGAGTAGGTTTGGGAGGTATAGAGGCATTATCAATATCCTGGGTAGGCCCAGTAGGAGTTTTTAAGTGTGAGGATAAACTATAGAAATTAAAACTTCTGAAGGATCAGGCATGGAGAAATAGTGTGGAAGGCCAAAATTCATCATTAGACAGGTAGCAAGAAAGTTTTTTTTTTTTTTTTAAGAGAGAGGCACAGTGAGAGAGACAGTGAGAAACAACTTTATTTAGTTTTTCACATGGTCTTAGTTGCTCCAACACTTAGTTGTGTACGTGGTGCTGGGGTTTGAACCTGGTTGCTTGTGCTTGCCAGGCAAGCGCCGTAACTGCTGAGCCACCTCTCCAGCCCCAGCAAGAAAGTTTTTATGAATAAAAGTGCTGAAAGCAGATGCTTGCACTGTGTTATTGAACCACACTCTTGAATAGGGGAAATGAGAGCAAGGGGAAGAATTCAGGGGTGTTGGTGAACAGTCCTCAGGAATTTGTCAAACAAATATTTCATAAACTCTAGTTGTATGGTGGCTACTGTGCTGAGCATTCTCAGAGCCAATGCATGTTGCCAGCCCCAGTATCTGGAAATAGAAGTGGAGAGGCATTGAGTTACCTGCTCAAATTCAAGGCATTGAGTTACCTGCTCAAATTCATATGGTTGGAATGTGGGAGGGCCAAGGGGAGAATTCAGGCATGTCTGACCCCAGAGCTTGGGGTAGGAATCCCTGAGGTCTATATCACTTTTTGAGCGGAGCATGTCCTTGGGTGGAGCCTAGACACAATTTAAAGGATCAGGGAAAAGATGGGTCAGAGTTATTTTAATTATCCTCCCAGGGGTGGAGCCAGGAAAGAAGAGGAAGAGACCCTTGGTAACTAGTCCTGGAATGTTGGTTTGGAAACTTCCTAAGAAGACATGAAGGAGGTCCTGAACCCCGATTCCTCTTCCTGTTGCCTACCTCAGAAGGGTTATTAATTTGCAAGGGCACTGGTCACAAAACGAGATGCACTGTATGATTTAATACTAAAACTCTGTTGTCCCACAGCTCTGGAGGTTAGAAGTCCAAAAATCAAAGTGTCAGCAGAGTTGGTTCCTCCTGAGGGGGCCACAGCAAGAATCTGTGTGTCTCCTAGCTGCTCGTGGTTGCTGGTCCTCTTTGGTGCCCCTGGGCTTATAGATGTACCACCCTGATGTCTACATTTTTTAAATTTGTTTATTGTTTTTTTAAAGAGAGAGAGAGAGAGAAAGAGAGAATCGATCTTGTCTAGTTTTCATGTGGCCTTCATTGCTCTGAGACTTTGTTGTGTAGGTAGTGCTGGGGTTTGAATTCATATACTTGCACATGCCAGGCAAGCGCTGTAACCACTGAGCCACTGGTCCGGCCTGTCTCCATTTGTTTTAACAAGGTATTCTCCCTGTGTGCATGTCCATATATGCCTAAATCTTCAGATACCAGTCATATTGTATTAGGGCCCAGCTAAATCACTTGGTGTTTGCAAAATCCTACCTCCAAGTTATGTCACATTCACAGATACGAGGGGCTAGAGCATGAGATTTTTTTTTTTATGGTGGTGGTGGTGCAACTAATGCTGTAATGGGAGCATTCAGTAAAGAGCACAGCGGTTATCAGTTTGGGCTGTGGTCCTAAGCTCTTCAGTGAGCTGGGTTAGCTATGTGAGCTTAGTGAAGTATCTGTGCCCCTTTAGTCTTTGAATGGAGATGCTACATTAGTCTCCTATGTCTTCTCCTGTCCCTGTCCCCTCTTGTCTACATCTAACCTTTTAGATGAAAGTGAATAAAATGAAATAAAATAAAATAAAATAAAATCACCTATACTTGGTAGAAAATGGAGGGAACAGATCAGTGCTTGTTTTCCTGGTCATTCTTCTCTCTTCTTTCAATAATGCTATCTTCTGGCCTTCTGATTCCTTTGTGTGAGCTTGAAACTCCATTTTTTTTTTTTGGCCCATCTCATGGAAATTTTTCTTTAACAAATGTTAGGCTTTCTCTCCCTTCCTCCTTCTTTCCCTCTCTCTCCCTATCTTGGGAAGGGGAGATGGAGTGGAAGGAAGGAGCCCAGCCCTTCTCCAGGGAATAGGGTGAGTATGATGTACTGGGGAGCAGGTTGGGAGTTCAAGCTATCCTTCCACTTTGATGCTTGTCTGTTTTCCATAGCCTGGTTCTCCTGGTGTCAGGGCCTGAGTGTCCAACCTTCAGGCAGCATTCATTCCACAACGGAGTGTGGAGAGAGCTGGGGAAGGAGACGGGCTTTCCATTGCAATACCCACTCCTGTCTATCTGAGTCAGCTACTAGCAAATTGTTTTAGACTAGCTTATTTTATTCTGCTGTGTAAGTGTCCAGTAATCCAGCTGTGCTAGGATGCTTGCATATTGTAGAAGTATTACTATTAACCACCACCTGTAATTGATAGAATGGTGAACTGAATGATGGGGGAAATAAGGAGCTGAGGTTCCTGAGCTTTACTGTGTATCGGGCACTGTATTAGGGCTTCTGAACACTTGGTCTTTATTGCATCTGGGAAGCAGTTATTACACCTTCACTTCACTGGTGGAGATTCTTGAGATCAATAATTTACCCAAAGTCAGACAGCATTTCTAGGCACCATTAGGCCTCACTATATAAAAGGTTTTGTCATGAATCCTAATTGACCTCATTTATTAATACAATTAGTTTTTTTTAGGTGCAATAGTGCCGTTGATGAATAGAGATCATTTTATTTCTTCTTTTCCAATCCATATGCCTTTTTATTGTTGTGCAACTATGTTTGCTAGAATCGTCACTACAATATTGAGATAAAAGAAGCAAGAGTGGTTATCCTTGGGCTGTTTCTGGTCTTATAGGAAAAAGTTTTCTTTCACCATTAAGTGTGATGGTAATTGTGAATTCTTCATAGATGAGCTTTTGTTAGGTTGAGGACATTTCCTCCTCTTCTTAATCTGTTGAATCTTTTTATTTTTCATGGAAAGATAAGATTTTGTCAAATACTTTTTTCATTTATTGAATTGGTCATTAGTTTTTGTCTCTATTCTATTAATATGACAAATTACGTCGATTGATTTTCATATATTAGACCAAGTTTTCATTTCTTGGATAAGTAATCATACCTTTTAAAATGTTGTAGTATCCAGTTCGTTGTATTTTGTCAAGGATTTTTGCATCTCTATTGATAAGGGGTATTGGCCTACAATCTTATATTCTTGTGATTTTCTGCTTTTGGTGTTAGGGTGTAAGAATGGTTTCATAGAATAAATTAGAATTTTTTTCCATTCTATTTTTAAAATGAGTTTGTGAAAGATTAAGGCATGGTATTAATTTCTGTATACATATGTGGAATTCATCAGTGAAGATATGTGGGTTTAGGATTTTTTTTTTTTGTAGAAAGTTTTTAAGTAACGATTTTAATCTCTTCAGTTATTGTAGGGCTCCTAAAATTGTGTATTTCTTCTTGAGTAGTTTTCAGTAATTGTTTTCTTGCTAGGATTTCACCCATTTCTCTGAATATTAAATTTTTGGAATAGTTGTTCATAGTATCCTCTTCTGATATTTTTTATATCCTTAAGGTAGGTAAGGATGCCCATCTTTTTTTCTGATATTAGTAATTTGCATCTTCTCTCTGTCTGTGTCTCTGTCAGTCTAACTATATAAATTTTGATTTTTATAAGGAAATAACTTTTTGAACTATTTTTTACTATTCTCCATTCCATCTGTTTCCATTCTGAAGTTTATTATTTCCTCCTCCTTTACTTTTATTTTTTCTGTAGATGAAAATTTAGGTTTCATATTTATTTGAAACATTTTTATTCTTTTCTTAAAATATGCATTTGTGACTGTACATTTGCCTCCAAAGTATTGCTTTAGCTGCATCACATAAGCATTTAATATGTTCCATTTTTGTTTACATTCATTTGAAAGTATTTTCTAATTTCCCTTATGATTTCTTCCTTGATCAGTTGATTTCTTAAGTGTGTGTTGATTTCCATGTATTTGTGAATTTACTAATTTCTGTCTGTGATTGATCCCTATTTTCATTCCATTTTGGTCAGGAAACATTATTTGTATCATTTGAGTCTTTTTAAAGTTGTTGAGGCTGGTTTTATGAATCGACATACACTATCCTAGAGAGTGTGTCATTGTGTCTTTGGAATAATGCATATTCTGCTGTCCTTGGGTGGATTATCCTATAAATGTCTGTTAAAAGAAAAAAAATTAGACAGATTTAATTTAGTTGTTTATACGAGCAAAGAACAACTCGAGAGAGGTAATACTCAGAGTCAGAAGAGGTTCAGAGAACTCAACAGTGCAAGCACTGAGCTTTTTTGAGCTGAACATGGAAACAGAGTAGATGGGTTAACAAATGTATGTGTGTATCTCTGTCTCTCTTTGTATGTATATATATATTCTTTGTTTCTAATAGCATCTTTGCTTTTCTGATAAGGTCTAATTTGTCTTTTATGAGTCAAACATGGAAACAAAGTAGAGGAATCACTTTATTGGCATTGGCTGGACATCTGCCTTGTCTGGGCATGATGTGATAAAGTATTTGGGCATGTCCATCAATTGATGGCCCATATTGCTGAAGCTTGACTGTTTGGAATGGGCTGAAACTCAGCACCACGTACATAGTGAAGTGTCAGAGCTACGAGGGCCACATGAAAAACTAGAGAAAATCCATTCTCTTTTTCTCTCTCTTTCTTAAAATAAAGAGAGAGAGGGACAATGTAAGAGGGAGGGACAGAGAAACAGAGAGAAAAAGAGAATCAATTTTATTTAGTTTTTCATGTGGCTTTCATTGATCCAGAACTCCATTGTATACATGATGCTGGGGTTTGAACCCATGCCCTTGCTCACTCCAGGCAAGCGCTGTAACCACTGAGCCACTGCTCCAGCCCCTGGGTTAGCATTTTTATCGTTATGAAATGGCCTTTATCTCTAATACAAGTTTGGTCTTAAGGCTTAGTTTGTCTGATCTTGGTACAGCCACTCAAACTCTGCAGCTTACTGCTTGCATGGTGTACCTTCTGCCATTTTCAAAAGTTCAAACTGTTTGTATCTTTTCTGCACCTATTTTTTCCTTTATTCTATTTTTACAGTGAATTACATTTGTCAATTTGGAGTGTGGTATCGACCTTACGTTCATAATATGAATCCCATTGTTTCATGTTGAAGCATCCTTTTGATTATTGTAAGGTTAACGTGCTTATATTTTATAAAGATTTGTCACACCCCAGTAGTTTCCTAGTGTTTGGATAATACTTGCCTTGTGAAATGGATTGAGAAGTATTCCCCATTCCTCTATTTTCTGAAAGTGTTTATGTAAGATTGGTATTATTCTTCTAAAGGTTACATAAAATTCACCAGTGAAGATATCTGAATTTGGAGTGCCTCTTCCCTGGATATTTTTAAGTTAACACTTTTTTTTAAAAATTTTTTTATTTTTGAGCAACCTTACAAGATTTTAACAAGACAATATAAAATGTGTATAAGATGTGTATATATATTCTGGACATTGCAACTGTCCCCAGGAGTGCCCCCCCCCCAATTACCCTCCCTTATCCTTCCCTTCCCCTTCCCATTATAAGTCTAAAAATAGTATTAAATTATAAAGCATTACATCTTATCTGAATTTAACTCATGTTTCTAGACCAACTTTCTCATTGTCCAGGGTCTAGTCCCCACCTCCACAGATGAGTGGAGACAATCGACCCTTAGATCTCTGGGTTAAGCTGATTTTACTCATCATGATCTCTTCCATAACCATCCATTTACCCTCGAAGGCTG
>PVKS010007347.1:0-73442 GCA_004027875.1 Aplodontia rufa
TGCCTGGCCTGCCAGGCTGTGTGACTCACCTGCTTTTCCTCCAGCTCCTTCACCATATTGGTTGCTTAGGACCTGGACCCTTAGTCTCTTCCCCTCCAGCCCACCCTTGAGGGTGATATCTGTCCACACTCACAACTGCACTGCTTGTAGAGTTGGCCTGAAACCTCCGTGCAGCCAGCCCGCTGCAGCGCAGCTGGTCCCCAGGCGTGGAGTCCCCGTGCTCCGTGCCGCTCTGTGCTGACCCCGGGGGAGTTCAGACTTGCGGTTCTTAAGCACTGTGGTCTCGCGCTGGGAACTGACCACGGGCCGCTCATTTGGGCTACCAGTCAAATCCTCCCAATTTTATGTGTCTTTCGCTCAGCCCTTCATTCTCCTCCCCAAATGGACAGCTCTGGCTGTCCCCCGGAGTCTAGGTTCAGTCTCTTTAATGACACTTTTTCAGCCCCTGGGGTTGCACAACATGTTTTTGACTTGCCCTCCCTTCTGTCCAGTCATTTACGGGTTCTTCCTTCCAGACATCTGTGACGTCCACAGCTGCTTTTCCTTTTACTTGCCAGACACCGAGTGCCATCCTCTGTGCCCTTGTAGACAGCTATCAGTCTCCACAGGATCAGAACCCTAAGTGCCTCCTACACTGTAATCAAAATGAGGACTCAGATTCTATACTTCTGATCGCATAACTCATAAAACAGAACCGAAACAAGGCACACACACCCTACCACAAGCACCTAAGAAACAGGGGCGGCTTGCTCCTGCCAGTGTATTTCCCTGGCCTCTTATCCTCCTCACTTAACCTGCGTCCTCTGGCCAGGTGGCCTTTGAAACAGGGAGCTGTTGCTAAGATTTTCTTGTGAGTGGAAAATACAGATGCCTAGGTGGAAATTTGTAGATTGGCCTTTAAGGCACAGTGGCTTCAACTGTGGCTCTAGATCAAAAGTTAGAGCGAGAGTGCATTTTGAATACACCTACCATATTCTCAGCCACACGGGTGAATTATGCTTTCCCTTGGATTTTCACTACTCTCTGGCTTAGAATTTAGTACTGTCATTATCTGTGGTTGAGATCAGATCAAGGCAGAAGAGCGGTGTTTCAAGGTATGAGCCGCCAAACCATTAACGAATGGCTGGCTAGCAAAATCATGAACTGAGGTGACGCTGGGGAAATTCGTTCTATGACAGTTTTGTAAAGTTCACACAAGTGTTAGAAATTATTTGTTGCTGCTGGTAGAACTTCTGTGTTCTCTGCCCTTCGGTAGGTGGTAAAGCAATATACAAAACACAGGAAATCATTTAACAAGGTCAAACATGAGGAAAATCTTGAAGTGTGTAGATTCTTACATTGAGTAAAACTGGAAAATGGAGGAGGACATCTGAGGATAGCAGAATTAGGAATAAAAGAATCCTCAGCATCGACCAAAGCAGAATAAAAGGGGGCTGGACCTCAAGCAAGCGGTGTTTTCAGCAGAACTGTACTTTCTTTATTGGAGACTGAATGACTGACCTGACTAGTAATTTTCTGTAGCTGATGGATGAAGACTTTCTAAATTATTGTCGCCTTTTTGAAATGCATGGGTGTCCGTCATCAAGGACTACCTGTTTGCCGTTACCTGTTAGATTGGATAGAACAGAACCTCAGGTTCATTCGTTCTAACTTTTGGGGGGAGTAAGTGTGGGAAATGCATCTGACATTTTCCTTTAATTTTTAAATGCTGGCTCCAGTTGGAAGATGTCCTTTAACGACTTTCAAGTTAAAATGACAGTTTTATACATCCTAGTTTTGATTTGTCCCATGTAGCCCTTCAAATGCAGCTCAGAAAGCGTCACTGAAATCTTTATCGAGGGCCGTGACAGAAGGACACTTGAAGCCCTTTCAGTCAGCCTTAGCAAATCTTTACAAAGTGAGAAACACAATAGCACATTATTTCTCCAGAAATCACAGCAGTGAGTGTTCAAGGTGAAGACTATGAAAAAGAACGAATTGCCGGGGATGGGGACAGAGCAGCCCCCGCCCCAGGCTGCTCGGAACCTGCGGAGCAGCTCCGTCTTCCGGGGCTAAGGGGTTTGGTGGCTGTTTCCTTTCCTGCCTCGCGGTTCCAGGTCATCTCCTCGATCTCTGCTGACCACTCCACCTTGCACTGTGGACAGGCGCCGCGGAAGCGATCTCCTGTTGTAGACAGGACTCCGCTTTTAACAAGGTGCATTTCATTCCCAAGGGATTCTGGAATCTTCTTCCAACCCCAAAACACTTTGCAATTATAAGTCTGCATTTCATTTTTTATGCAGTTACCTCAAGTTTAATATTTTTAAAAAGGATCTCAGGAAATAAGGATTATGTTATCCAAGAAAAAAAATGGTTAGCACTTTTAACAGTTTGATGCACTTGGTTTAGCAATAGGTTTTGGGTTTCGAAAAAAATACACGAAGCCAATCAGGGTACAAACTCATGAATAATTGGTATTATATATACAGATTTTTTTTTACTATCTGTGTTTAAATACAAAATAATTAAAAAGTTAAAAAAATCAAACTCTTTTTAAGCATTCTCTGTTACATTAGAACTATCACAGTTTATTCATCCCAAATATGTGAATGTCACTTCAAGTCTCTGATGGCACTGTCACCTTCGAAGGTCATTCACTATCAGATGAATGAGAAAGTAGATGGACGCGTTAGAGCCCAAGAGTTCCCAGCTGGAAAGAGGACAGCCAGCTCTTGGTCCTCTAATGCCCGTGGCCTGCAAGCATCTCAAACTTGTTTTGAAACCAGGCACCCTGATTGGAGGTTGGGGTGATTTTTCTGAAGTTTGACAATTTTTGTCCTTCCTTACGCCTTTTCTCCAGGGTTGCGGCTGCTGCTGGTACTTCATTAGGATGCCCTGATTGTACACGTTCAGGCCAGAGCTCCTTTCGGTAACCAGCACATGAATTTTACATAGTTACCCTTGAAGCCCAATGCCAGTGACCTTTTACCCCGCACCCGGTGGTGGACACGCTAGTTCCCTTGGGGCAGCTGGGTGGTCTAGGTGGACACTGGCTCTCTTCATCGCCCTTCCTCCAGTTCTGGTGTGTGATGGCATGGACCTGTTCCCCTTCCCCTTTCTGTCTCAGAATGCCTGCCCCGGTCACCTTGGATTTCCCAGCACCTAGCAGAGCGACTGGCAGAAATCAGGTGCTAATCACTTTCAGTTGACTGCTGGCCTGACAGGTGACAGGCAGGAGTCTCAGCCTTCAGGTGACAGAACTCATCCCTAGGAGGGGTTTTCTGCTCACATCCCTTGGTCTTTCTTGCCCACTCTTGGTCCTGAGAAAAGTCTACAGATCTCTCTCTTATGCTAAAATACATATTTATTTTTATTTTAATTTAAAAGTAATCTTTGCATTGGTATGTAAAACTGTAACAAACATGAAAAGATAGGAAGTAAATAATTCTCTAAATCTTATTTTAAATGCATCGTATTTCTTTCACAAAATGGAAATGTCTGGTGCATTTATCTGTGTGGTATTATTTAGAATTAAAATGTATCCTATATATTCTAATTTATCTGTGAATTGAAGTGCATACTACATTCTAATCAGTAAACATTACAATATATTAGAACATATTTATTAGGACACTAATCTACTAATATATATTTAAAAATCTAGCATTCTATATTCTGATTTAATTAATATGTAAATATAAATTTAAAATGTATAGTAATCTGGGAAAATGTCACTCATTCTTGCATCTGTTGTTCCCAGCACAGGGATGTCAAATAGCTTATCCAAGGTCACACAGCAAGTATGAGGTGGAGTTGAGATTTTAACGAAGATCCGGTCTATGCTCCTAACCAAAATGCAATTGTTTGTCTAGATAAAGACATTAGAAATGAGCATTGGGATTTTGTTTAATATCTTGTATTGCCACCGTATTAGAAGCATTTCCCTGCCTCCTAAAGGCGACTGTGAACACCTATAGCTCACACAGCACCTTCCCTTTCACTGAATTTAAAATAATCGTTCTCAACTGGGGCAGGTTTTACCCCAAGGGGACATTTGAGGGTGTCTAGAGACAGTTTCAATTGTCATGAGCAAGGTGGGTGACCTGGCATTCTAGCTGGGAATGCAGCTGACCAGCCTCCTCTGCTTCTGCTCACCACCAAACCCACCAAGAATACGGGCCTGAATCTTAGTGGTGCCCCGGTGCGGGGCCCTGCATGATGGTTTATCTGAACTGTCAGCTTGATTGGATTGAGAGATGTCCAGGATTAAGGGACTGCTGGGCTTGCCAACGGGGTGGTCCCAGAGATGATTGGCATACGAGGCAGCAACTGAGCAGGAAACACGCTCTGAATGTGGACAGTGCTGTCCAGTAGGCTGGGGGCCCCCTGGAATCAAAGGCGGCAGAAGAAAGGACGGCAAAGCAGACGAGCAGTCGTAAGCTTCCCTCGTGAGCATGTGATTGCTGCAGCTATGGTGCCTGGATGTCACCTCCAGCTCCCTCACTCTTGCAACAAGACTCTGATTGGCAATTCTGCGGGGGTGACCTGTCCTGGACTGGGGCTGCGTTTGTGGGCCCTCCTGCTCTGAGGCTGCAGTGTTGTGAGCCACTCCGCGACTCCACTGCTGAACCTCTAGGGCGATCTAACAAGTCCCCTTCTGTAGCCATGTGTACACCTGCGCTGCTGGTCCTGGTCCTGCAGAGGACCCTGCCATTTCCCCGGACAGCCCCTCCACCAGCCTTCTCCACCAGTCTTTAATTAGACTGCTTTCCAGCATCGTGCGAACGCTTCATTCTGTCTCTCCACACTCACTGAGCTGCTGCCTCAGGGGAGCTTAGCCTGTGCTTGTGAAGCCTGTCCTAGAAGACCTGAATCCAAAGGTGCTCAGTGTAGAAAGAGCCAAAGAAATGCACGAACTTATCTTGCATGGTCATACCAGAAACTGTTAATCGGCTTCCCATTCGATACAGCGCAGCCTCTTTCTGACTTTTGCCATCGCAAGTACTCTCGAGTGTTATTTTTGTGAGTGTTGAACCAATTTATGGCCAAATTTCTTTTTCTTCTTTTAAAGAGAGAAGGACCGTGAGAGAGGGAGAGACAGAGAGAATCAATTTTTATTGAGTTTTTCACGTGGCTTTTGTTGCTCTGACACTAAGTTGTATACGGGGGTGCTGGGGTTTGAACCCACGTACTCTTGCATGCCGGGCAAGTGCCATAACCGCTGAGCCACTGCTCCAGCCCTCATGACCAAGTTTGTAAAGCTCTGACTGTAGCTTGCCAGTTGCCTCCAGAGAGTCTGTCCGTGTTTACCAACAGTGGTTGGGAAGAGCTTGTCTGCTGTTCTCTGACCAATTCTAGGTTTGACCATTAAAATAATTCGTTTCTATCAGCTTGAAAGGAACGGGGATCTAAGCATCCACTCTCTGCAGCCAAGTATCCAATATTTCAGCACCACAAGAGTAGATTCTTCTTTTCCTATCTTCTGCCTTTCTGTGAAAGTTTCATTCCACACCTAGGAGGGGGTGTGTCTGAGAAGTCTGAGTTACATGGAACTGGGCGCGTCAATGCCCTCATTCTGCGTTTGTAGATCAATAAGTTCTTCTTGAGATGTCTGGTGGTTGGGTTTGCTTGTTTTTAGGTGATTCTTGTCTTTGAGTCATGAGGGCTCAGAGGTGACTTATCAATGGGGGGACATAGCGGCTGCCTGATATAAAAGTAGGCTGGAAATAAGATCTACATCGAGGCCCTGAGAGGCTGGAAGTCAGCTGCAGTGCAGAGGGCAAGCCACAAGGGGAGGGAAGAGAGGGAAGATGGCCTCAGGCTTGCTCATAGTCCTGCCCACTGTTGCCCAGCTGTGTCATGGAATCCATCAAAAGGCCTAGCTGAAGCTTCAGGATTGATTTCTTGGTGTCCTTACTGGTACAATGCGCAGTAGCCTCCAAGTGGAACATCTATATCTAGGAGAGCACAGATATATCCAGGGGGTTGACCATCTAGTTCTATTTTTTACATCTTAATGTGCTAACTCATTTTGCACATTTAATATTGAACATCACAGTAAATTGGTGACAGAGGCGTGCGTTGTGTGTGTGGCTGTGTGCGCGTGTATCAGATGGGCTTGCTATTGTTTCCCTTTTCCACTGTTCAAGATTTACAAGGCTCGCATCAGAAATCCTGGAGACTCCGCTCGGAGGCGGAGACTCGGGTCAGCCCTCCACCTTGCTCTGCTGCTGGAGGAATCGGTTTTCCTGCTTCTCCTGGTTCTCAGTGCCACGGGTGTGGCTGCTGGAACCCACGCAGCCACCGCAGCTGCAGAAGTGGCCTGAGTAGACTTCTCTGAGTTTCTATAGTGGTAACAGGATTAACAGACTCTATTCTGGAAGTACTTGGGTGGCATAACGCCTCCCAGAAGAACTATTCCTGACAAGGATGTGCAGATGGAAATGCATATTTATGTCACTTAAAGCCTACAAGAGACACAAGGATTCAAGCTATAACAATAAATAGAAAAAATCTCCAGCATCTTCAGTAACCCATGCTCCAGTGCACTGAGTGCGCTTGGCGAAAGACCTACAGTCTGCTCTTTGTCCCAGCATGAGACATTCAGCTTCGAGCCTGTCGCGGTGAGCCACTTGGAATATATTTTAGAGTGTTAAAATAAACTACTGCAAAGTTAGTTTAAAATCTCAGGTCTTAAAAATAACAGGACAATTTTATGGAGTGTTTGGGTCATTTCAAGAGATAAAAAGGCCCCTTTTAAAGAGTGTTCATTTGTTCCATTTGTGAATCATGACAAGTTTTTGAAAGTTATTTCCAGAGGCCGAATAGTCACCGTATCAAGGTTTCTGCAGTATCGCCTCCTCCTTTCCTTCCAAAACACCTCTGAAAACACAGGAAAAGCACAAGCGCACATCTACGGAGTTGGGAATTGATACTCCTGGGGATGATTTATGCAAACTTTCAGCCTGTTAGAATGGAGCTGGGAAATCCAATCCATCTAGCCCTTATATTGGCTTCACTGAAATAAAATGAACCCCAGCGTGTG
This sequence comes from Aplodontia rufa, assembly GCA_004027875.1. Classification (NCBI taxonomy): domain Eukaryota; kingdom Metazoa; phylum Chordata; class Mammalia; order Rodentia; family Aplodontiidae; genus Aplodontia; species Aplodontia rufa. Next base: position 7,025 of record PVKS010007347.1, read on the forward strand.
ACAACCAGAAAGCTGGATCCCATCTCTCTAGAAAGGTGTTGCTTTTGATGTGGCCAAGAGAGGTCTGCAAGTCTGTCATCCTAATGAATCCACAAGTGAGTTGTTACAACCAATAGGACATTGCCGAAAGCTGCACAAGGTCTTCATTAGGTTGCAAGAAGAACTTGGTGAAGAACAGAGGAATTACCTTAAAGGGCAAATGAACAGAAATGAAGAGTCAACAAAACAGACCAAAGTGTCATGTGTGAAATAAGAAAGACAGGAAGATATTCCAAGTGTAATTCCAGGGCTGGAGCAGTGGCTCAGGGGTTACAGTGCTTGCATAACCTGCGCAAGGACGCAGGTTCGAATCTCAGCACCACACGCACAATGAAGTGTGGGTACAATCAAAGCCACATGAAAAACTGCGTAAACTTGAACCTCTCTTTCTCTCTCACTGTTCCTCACTCATTTAAAAAAAGTATAATTACAGAATTAAAATTTGCTTTAGAGGCAGTAAAGAGCAGAATTTCCGTAGTGGAAAACACCATTGGTAATACAGAAAGCAAATTTTAAAATTCTCCCATAGTAGAAAAGAGAAGGACAAAGAATTAGTTATGATGGGCAGTTGTCCCTAGATACAGAGGCCAGAGCTCATGGATCTTGCCTGACAGTTTCCGAAACGGGAAGCCAAGCCAGTAAGAGCACCAACTTTGGTCAGAAGTAATCCCGAAGGGTACTGAGCAGAAACCATTGTTAATTGTGTGCCCCACTGTCTAAAATTTAGTAAAAAGCTGTACATAATCCTAGAAAAGATTTGTAATTACAAAAACAATACGATTTTTCAATAAGCCAGGCAAGAAAAATTAGATTAAGAAAGACAGAACTGTCCTAGGCTTGGCTTCAAGTTGTTCTTGTACCAAACTGTCAGAAACGGTGATAGAATACACGAACATTTTTGGAAGAGTGAGATCATGTCCCAATAATGAAATCTTCCATCAACTTGTGCTTCTGTGAGAGAACACTAGTCTCATACCTATTCTGAGAAAGTAAATCCCATGAGGAACTTGTTGAACCCATTCCTGAGTGTCCTACTCTTGGTGGTCAGAGAGGGAAAATGAGGATGCCTAGCTCTAAGAAGCCTCAGCAAGGAAGAAGATGTTGAAGCAAAGGGCTTCCCACAGAAGCCTGAGCCAATCCCAGCCCACAGAGCTAACCCTGCTGGACTCCAGGTCCTCAGGACCCAGGAGGTACAGCAGCCCCGGTCACCCTCCTAGCGTGTCAGCCGGCTGAAATATGTGACCCTGACTTTCAGTTGTTTCATTATTCACTCTGGCAGTAACCTGAAAATTCCACATTAGAACCGTTCTTTGATGAGATCCCACCCACAGAAAGTATCTTCTGCATTTTCCAAATGTTCTTGCTGAGTGTGTTTCTCCCATTTTTCTGAACTTTTCAATTTTTTTGTGAATTTCTCATTTTCTTAATGAGCATTTCAATGCAAAAAAAAAAAAACCACTTAGCTAAAAACTTCAATGAAGAAATATTCCTTTTCAAAAATGACTTTCAAAATAGGAGTACTTCTGGAATAAGAACATCTGTTGACTTCCACAGCCATGGTCTCCTTGGAGCCATGCTCCAGCCCCCACCCCACGGTTGCTTCTTCCAATTTTGTGACTGTCCTGGGAACACCAGGATCATGGGGGTGAACAAAACCCACTCATGCCCTCAGGGAGATCTCAGCCTCTCAGAGGCCTTCCTTGGAAGGTAATTTCCTTCTCTTTGCTTCCCCAACATACGCAGGACAAGTGCCTTCCCCACTGTGAGGACAGAGCCCCCTGGCATTCCTGAGTGTGGCAGCACTTGGCATGGAGGGTGGGGAAAGGCAGGTAAGCAGCAGTCTACACTTGTAGTAGCTTTAAAACTCAGCTCCCAGGCTTCCAGTGCATTCCCCTATGCTGGAAGACCCGGCCGGTGAACTATCTGTGTTGTGGCTTAGGTGAGAGGTGTCCTCGAGGCTCATGTGTGAGATCAGCAGGAATGTTCGGAGGTGGAACGATGGCGTTAGGAGCCCCTTAACCTGATCTGTGCATTAATCCACCGATAAGAGTTACCTGGGTGGAAACTTGCAGGTAGGGTGTGGCTGGAGGAGGGCTCACTGGGAGCGTGCCTTTGGGGTCTGTATTTTGTTCCTGGTGAACAGTCCTCTCTCTGCTTCCTCATTGCCATGTCTGGAGCTGCTCTCCTCCTCCACACTCTTGGGCCGGGATGCTGTGCCCCATCTGGCCCAGAGCTATGCAGTGGGGTGTCTATGCACCGAGACCTCAGAAACCGCGAACCCCAAATAAACCTCTCCTCCTCTGATTGTTCCCGTCAGGTCTTTTGGTCATAGCAATGAAAGAGTTGACTGAAACAGTTTGTGCACAAGTTCTTTGAACTTGAACAGAACCTTAGAATTATATATCAAATAAACCGTGACTGTTGATAAACTTAGTTCTGCTCCCTACCCATCCATACATCCATTCCTGACTCTCTGCTGTCATAATAAAAATAGCAATACCTAACGCGCCACACTAGGAGAAGCTTTGGCCAAGCGTTTCAGATGAATTCTTCTATAATCTTCAGAATACCCCAAAGCGGAAGTTGCCCTAGGCCCGGTGTAACTTCCCTGCTTGACTGACAGGTTGGAATTCCCCAATGAGGCAAGGGTTCAAATGAAGGGGTAGAGGGGCCATGAGGCCTCGGAGGACAGGACTCAGGCAGTCTGGCTGCCATTCCACATCTCAGGGCTGCGAGTGGGCTATGTCTAGATGCCTTTGCAAAGTGGTTTTCCAAAGTCACAGGGCATTGCTCAATGAGAGCTGAGTGTGGGTCCTCGTCCATTAGTGGGGTAGATGAGTCACTAATTCCCTTTAAGAACCCCAATCAGTTTAGGTGTCATAGGGAAAAACAGTGGCTGCTGAGGGTGTGTGGGCCACTGAGTCCCTAGCAAGCAGGCTTCTGGTCACAGCTGCCCCATGGGCGTAGGGTCTCTCCACTCGCTCACAGGCCTACGGACGCCAAGAAGTTCTGCCCTTGGATTCCTCAGGACCCCAAGGAAGGGGAGCAAAGCGAGACGGCGGTGAGTCTGGGGAGCAACCAGAAGACCCTGAAATTCCAGGTTCGTGGCCTCCAAAGTTCTCTTTTACCGTACAGGTTGAACTAGTTGTCTTAGGGCATTGCCAAGAGCTCACTGGCATTTTAATTTTTGTGAAGTGAGTTATACAAAGCCATGCATGATATATCCACTGAAGTGCTTGTGTTTGTGCGCGTGTGCACGTGTCTTACGATTCAGTTCTGGGGTGGTGGCCGTCAGGCAGAGCCATTTGGTACCACTGCTTCATCTGCTCCAGACTCTTCTCTCTTGGGTTGGATACCAAGCACGTTTACAGCTTAGAAATAGTAACGTCTCCTAATGGAAGTAGTTCAGAGGGAAGCAGTGCCTCCTGGTCATCCCAGCATCCTCACCACGTAGCCCCGGATATCACACCTGAAGGAGCCGGCCGAGCTCTGAGCTGTCCTGAGCAACACAGCGTCAGCACACCCGGTGGTTCCCATTTATCCTCTCTGGCTGACTGGCGAGAGCCTTTCTCCTTTGAGATGCTGCTGCTGAGGTTGTCAAGGACTTGCACTTTCCCCTTCAAGGTCTTGGTGAGGAAGGCCTGAGGGAGGGAGAGTGTTGGGGTCCAGCTGGTGGCCATGGGGTGTGACATGGCCTTGGGAGGTGTGCACCTGAGCTTTTTCTGCACCGCCTAGGACAGTGGCTCTCAGACCTCAGCTTTGCTGCCCCTTGGCTGTGCTTGTGGGAACACGGATTGCGGTCTCTCCTTCGGAATCTGGTTCTGTAAGTCTGAGGTGGGGGTGGCCTTCATGTCTTTAGATGGTAATGGAGGGCGAGGGCGGCCGGGTGACTTCCTGGCCCACCTTCTGCCACCTGCTTGTGATGCCTCTACAGTTCTGGCCTATCCTTTTAGTGAGAGCATTGTGTGGGATGTTAACTTGTGGAAGTGACACTTCTAACCAGAGGTTTTGTTTCCTGTGCACCTGTTCAGAGTCGGAAGGCAACTGGAAATCAGAGTGAGTGGCTTGCTCAGGGCAATGAGGCCAAGACTGAACCCTGGTCAGTTCTGATGTCAAAGTCTTGTCCTTACCTCCCCGTCTCCACACAGATCCTGTAAAATCAGCCTCAGAGAGCCAAGATAATCCCACCCAGTGCTCTGGGCCCACACATGTAGCATGAGCCAGGGAGGACGGGGAGCTGTCCTCTCTGATCACAAGCTCCTCTTCTAGTCCAGGAGACTCTGCCTCAAGGCAGAAAGGTTGAAGTCCACTCCTTCCTGGAAATTAGAAACCTGTTGAGACTCCTGTGTTGTGGCTGTCACAGTCTTCTCATGGGGACTTCCTGGTACCTGGTCCAGGTTCATCTTCATAGCCAAAGTCTGAGACATTTCTTTTCCTGCTGAGCCACCTTACTTGGTCACTCTCCAGGTCAACTCCAAGGTGGTGTGTGGCCAGTTTAATTCACAATGCCAGTGAGCACGAGGCTGGGTGGGGCTCCTCCAAGGGTTCCTCCCAGCTGTGACCTTGACCTCTCGCTCTTGGGCCCAGTCTTGTAAGGCTCCTCTTCCCCTGTGCTTTCTCTGACCCTGCTGTGTCATCTGGTCTGTGCCCTGCCTTCCATAGCCTTGTGGCTTGCTTTCCGTAGTGCGCCCTGTTGTGCTGTCTCAGCATCGATCATCCTCTCCCCTGTCTCTGTCATGACAGATGCCATGGGAAGTACCAGCCTGTGCAAACACCCAGTGCCTGTGTGTTTCTTTTTCATGAAAAAAGCAGAGGGGAAATAATCGAAGGTGGGGGATCCTGGGTGAGGGAACACTCTTTTCTGTGGTCTCTAAGAGGCCCAGGAGTAGTGCGTCACATTCCTGATCTTCCGGGCCCTGGGTGACAGCGGATATTCACACCAGTGAGTCTGTGGAGGTGACCCTGTGGCCACTGATGTACGCTGTGCGTGGCCGACTGCTTTCCCTGCTGCCTCCCCGCTCCTGAAGCCCTCTGGATGGACTCCACTAAAGGTTCTGGGTTTTATTAAAGAAATAAACCCCTAAGCCCCTTGGTCCTCTGGTCGCCAGCCTTTAACGAGCTCCTGTGCAGGATCGTTTGGACAGCACAATTCCATGGAGCTCTCTGAGGGTCACCTTTACACTCGTCCCTTTGCCCTGTGGTGCTGAAGGAAGCCCCGGGTCAGAGAGAGCGCGATTTTCCACACTCGCTTGGAAAGGCGTCCTGAGCCCAGTGGCTCTAAGCATCGGAGGAAATTCCCCCCTCGCCTTGGCTCCTTCATCTCCACGTTCGCCCAGCACAATGCCAGCCCCATTCCCTTAAAACACCGCAGTGGGTAACTTCGCTGATTTTCAGCAACAGAGAAGGGAGAAGGCTGGAAGCGTATGCTAAAGGAAAACATAATATTATATCTGCTTTTACCTTGGCAAAGGGCGGGAAAACAGATCCATTAGCTTTCACTAAATACAAGGTTTCCGTGAGATTTTCAGGAGGAGACATGACAGGGTTGAGAGGTGAACGCGGTTTGGAAGACGCGCTGCTGACACAGCTGGGTGCTGGGAAGGTCGCAGATGCGTGGTGGTGTTTTCAGCAGGAAGAGGCTCTACGCAGAGGGACAGCTTTGCATGATGCACCTTGTGCCGGGAGGAGCTAGCCCGCAAAACCAAGTTCTTTCTAGGTTCCATACGAGAAGGGAATGTGTACATCCCATGTGTCAATATGTTTTTCAACAATCTTCCCCGTTCTCTGCAAGCCTCGCCGTGCGGGTGGTAATTACGTGCTGCCTCCGGGGCCGAGGTGGCTCAGGGCTCCTTCGCAGAGCTCTGTCTTGGTCTCGGGCAGGAGGCTAGAAATGTCACGACTCAGTTCACAGCGTGCTGTTATTCACCGTGATCTTTTTGTTCATTATCTCAGAACACATTATAAATTGGATAGCTACCTCCCAACCTTTTGCTCATTTGCAAATTTTTATTATTCCACTGGAAGAAAGCAATGGCTTGTCAGAGAGTCCAGAGGTGTCCCGTCCTTCAGGAGCCTGCTCTCTGGAGCAGTGAGGGTGCCGGAATGGATGGTGCTGGTGGTGTTGAAACCACCAGTGTTGCTCACGGGTGGAGAACGGTCTCCTCGGGCTGAGAATCGAGGTCCCAGATCTCCCTCGCATCCGCCAAGCTGTGCTTGCTGTGATGTTTACATAATTAAAAACAAACAGCGCACGGGGTCTGGAAGCTCCGGCCGTTCCTGTTTATGCGCACCGTGGAGAACCGTGGAAGGCTTGCTTCAGCAAGAATCACTGGGCGTTGGGGCTGCAGCGGTGGCTCAGCCGTTACAGCGCTTGCCTGGCGTGCGTGAGGAGGACACGGGTTCAAACCCCAGCACCACGTACACCATGAAGAGTCGGAGCAATGAAAGCCACATGAAAAACGAAATAAACTTGATTCTGTCTTTCTCTCTGTCACTGTCTCCCTCCCCCCTCTCTCTATATATATAAAATCACTCTGCATTCATTTTTAAAATGCTGGTGAGTGATGACATCCCTCAGAAGTCTCCGTATAGGATCCACCCAGGAGGCAAAATGGAAGTAGGACAGCAGTTCATGCACCCTGGAAGTTATTATGGACCCAAACCACGTCCAAGTTCCTCTACTGCTCTTGACGAGCCTGAGCAGAGGTTTCAAGAAGGAATAACACGGGAGCCTGGTTTTGTCTTACAAATGTCGTATTGATGGAGAAGCTACGGAAGCAGGCTGGCCAGTGACCCGTTGCGGCTGCTCCTCATGCGTCCCTTGGGCTACAGAGGCACCGGCTCTCTCTGCTTCTGTTTGCTGGTCTCTTTCCACACTTCTTCTCCTGACTCAGTGAGCTGAGAGTATTTCAAGAGAAGGGGTGTGAGGAAAATGACCAAGTGCTGTGCAGGAGGCCAGGGTTCGTCGCATTGGAGCAGACCCTTAACTTTAGCACAGTGCAGGCCATGGAAGCTAGTAGGGCCTGAGGCAGGTGGAGAGGGCTGAGTGGGGGGAACGTGTGTGGAAGTGGAAAGGGAATAGGTGACTAGGCACTGCAGGGTGGGTCGAGCGGTGTGGCCTTCAGTGGCTAAGTATCCATGTCTTCCCAGGAGGCTGTGCTGAGCACTGTGATGTGAGAGGCAGAAAGCGCAGGCTGGGGAGGAGTTGGTCACACAGTAGTGTTAGGATAATACAGCAAGCAGCTTGAGCAGCATGCAAGGGAGGAGCGTGAGGATGTCGGGGAGACTCTCCTCCTGCGTCGGAGGAGCATGAGCTGAACACTTCAGCCTCAGACCTGTAGTCTTTGTTCCCTGAAGACGCTGCAATGCCAGGGAACTTTTTCAAGGTGAGCAGCTGAAATCAGAGTGGAGCAGAACCACACCACAGGAATACTGAAGAGCCCTCTGCTCGTCTTTGTTTCATTGTTAGCAGAAAACCTTGACCAAAATAAATCCAAACTATCCCCTAAACAAGGTAATTTGGAAAGTAGCCCGAGTTCAGCATAAATATTCTCTCCTTACTCTCAGAAGGAATTATTCATCTTATAACTGATGTTGGATACTAAACATTGAGAATAGAGATTTATAGGTGGATTTTGCTTTGATACAGCATAAACGTGTGGGGAGAAGGACCCATCCGGTAATTGCTCGAAGTTTTCCTTTTTCGACTCCTAGGTTGTTGTGTGCAGCTGCTTCCGTAGCCGTTACTGGAAGCTGGGAAGCACTTAAGACTGCTTAGTTGTAATTTTTTAAATATCATGATACATGTTGAAAGTCGAAATCAAGACCAGACCCCTGGAACATGATGTTTTGTAAAGAAAATATAAATTCCTTCCATAACTTGTTTTCATGGATTAATGATGAGGATGGTGGTGATGATTATAGCAGGGCTGGAGCCCTGGGGTGCTTAAGCACTGAGCCACACCCTTGGCCCTTTTTATTTTATATATTGAGACATGATCTTGCTAAGTTGCTGAGGCTGACTTTGAACCTGCCATCCTCCTGCCTCAGCCTTGGTTGCTTATTTTTTGACTGGAAACACTCAAGTGCTTTGTACCTGGTTTTCTTGACCTCCTAAGACATGCGAGCTGAGTTACCTCGAAATTCCTTACCCCTTTGGTCAGTGCTGCCGGGTGTCCTCTACATGCAGACACTGCATCACATAAGGAGAAACACAGATAAAAGACCCAAGTGAGCCTTCAGCTCCTGGTGTGGTGGCAGAGTCCACTGAGAGGCACAGAGAAGACAGGTAGCGAACGCTTTGAGGATGTAATGGGGAACCTGAGTAGAGCACTGAGCTGAGCCTCCATAGTCAGCCTTCCCAGGGACATGGATCAAGAGTAGAGTGCAGCACCAGTTGGAAGGATGCGCCTTCTCTTTTGGAAGAAGCATAAAGCATTCTGTGACTTTTAAAATTTTTTCAGCATCCTGGTACATGTGAAGTAGAGGAAAAGAGTCTGGAGAGGAATTCTCAGGAAATTGGAGGAAAGCCAGCGAGGTGACCATGTAAAAGCTTGCAGCGGACACCAGAGCCGTTGCATATGCTAGGAACATTCTATGTGCAGAAAGACCCACATTGCATGTATCAGTTATCCAGTGCATCATATATGGCTCAAGATATTTGTATTTAGACTATCTTCAGCTCCCAAAGGTTTATGTCGGTGACCGCACCAGGCTAGATGCTTGTGTCATGGACCTACTGACTCTCCCGGGGGGTACAACCACATTTCTGGGCTCCTTGCCTGTAGCTGGGTAAACAGGTAGCTCTGGCCCAGAGGACATGGGCAGAGATGATGTTCCTCGCTTGCACATTTGGCCCTACAGTGTGCCACAATGCCACACGTGCTGCTCTGTGCACACTGGCCAGCAGCAGACAGGGACAAGACACTCTGCGGAGCCCTGTGGGCACATCAGAGCTCTGGGATGGAAAAGCCTGGATCCCTGAGTCACTGGATCCTGTGGAGCAGCCTGCAACAGTGGCCTCGAATTTTATTAAATAAGTTCTCTGAAATTCAGAGGCGATTATTTATCACAGCTGCTATCACTCACTGTGGCTTGTAGCGTGTTTATTCAGAATGAAACTGATACATGAATTAATCAAGAAACACGTTTAGGTCTATATGATAGAATTATGGTGAAAGAAATATTTAATATTTATTGAAGTCCAGGACTTCATAAGGCACAGCATATTTATTATCTGATTTTATCCCACGAGAAAGGCTATGTGGTCGATATGGTTAGTGCTATCCACATTATGCTGGTTAAGAAACTGGAGCTCTGAGATACTTAAGATCATAGCATTAGAAGTGGTAAGGCGGGGGCTGGAGTGTGCTCAGCAGTTATGGTGCTTGCTGGCATGTGCAGGTACGGGAGTTCAAACCCTAGCACCGTATGCATGGTGAAGTCTCGGAACAGTGAGAGTCACATGAAAAACTAAATCAAATTGATTCTCTTTCTCTCTTAAAAAAAAAAAAGTGGTAAGGCTGGGTCTGGAGTCCGTGGTGTCCAACACAATGCCATTCACTTCACTGTGCCTGTATTCCTTGGTGCCTACCCTGCAGTGTCCTGGACACTAATATCTTGCTTTTTGAAGAAGGCAAATGTAGTTTTGACACCACCAGAGATGGTTCCCTTCGTTTTGCTGAGGTTGCAGATCCGTTTCACTCTTGGTGTGGCCTCCGCAGCTCTTCCCGTCAGTGCGTCATTTCATAAAAGCCCCTATTTATTTGCAGACTGGTGTCAAACCCTATTTCTAACGCAAGAATGATGATGTGGTTCCCCAAACCTCTACCAGCTTATGGTTACCATCGGGCACATAATGAGGAATTGTGCGCGCACAGGTCTCATGCTGGCAGCGGGGTGTTTGAGGAGCAGTGGGCTGTGACTTTGGTTTATATTTTGTCCCTGGTGTGGGAAGTACTCTCTGCTGCTTTGCGCCCTGTCTGGAGCTGCTTTCCTCCACCAAACCTTTCCTCCACGATGTTCCCCCTCATCTTGGCCCCAGAGCAATGCAGTGGGCTGAGCATGGGCTGAGCCTCTGGTCCTGGGTGCTGTTCTGCCGGGTTTCCTGGTCATAGCGAGGCGGAAGCTGACTGGTGGCACTCTGCTGCAAGCTTCCCCACCCTCTGTGGCTTCCTCCGTCCTCCTCAGAGAAATGGCCTCCACCTTGGAAAGGGAGCCTTTGCATCTCTGTTACCTGCCTCCAGATGTATCGGTATCAACCACCATCACCCTTCCCAGTACCTCCCGTCGTTCTCCTGACCACCTCCTCCCTCTGGATGCAGGCTGGAGGGTAGCGGAGCCTAAAATCCCTTCTTGCACTAATTATTCCTCAGATTGCGCAGAGGCGTCCTTAACACCACTGCTCCGTTTTGCAGCTGCCCTTCAATCATTTTCCGTCCGTGCCCAAGCGACAAGACACACTAGGTGTTCAATAACTAATTGTGGAATGAACGAGCCCAGGAGCAGGAACCTCTCACCATGACACGGTGACCTCCATCTTCCTCGATTGCTGCTCAGTACTGCCCAGGACCCTGTCCTTTCTGTAACCAGGAATCCTGACTTTTCTCCTCTTCTGCATTCTTCCCCATGACCCCTTTGGCTGGATGCTTCTCCAGGCTGTGTTGCCCGGAGGTTAAGGGCCATGGTGGCATACAGACCTGGTGTCCGGATCTGGTCCTTGACCCTCGCTGCATGACTCAGGATGAAGGGTCCCACCTCAGCAGGATAAAAAGAGGAGCTGTCACTTCCAAGGTTGACCTGCCACTTTGAAGACCCCTAATACTAGGTGATTTTTGTGACCCTAGTCTGAGGTGATGGATTTGTGCCCCCTCCAGGTGGGCCCTGCACCAAGGTTTTAAATGTGATTCTGTCCTCAAACCTGTGGAATATTTGGCCCATTAACAGTGAGCGAATGAGCAAAGGCCCCGTTCCCTTCCCTACTGGATGGTCTTTCCCAGGTCTTGGCTCAGGCTGCCCGCTCTCAGCCCTGGTGGCTCCTGCCTTCGTTCACCGTTTGGATGACGTAAGAACTGCACTGCCCTCACCCGCGGCAGTCACTCCACCACTTCCTCAGCACCCACACGTATTGGAACAGCTCCAAAATTCCCCGTGCCCGCTTGCACGTCGAGCTGACCTCAGGTGCTAACTGACCTTCTTCCTGATGTGTGCTTCAGTGCATTTGTTACTTGCCATGTGGACAGCCCCAGATATTTTTATTTTTAGAATTCTCTGCTCCTTCTCTTGCCCCTATTTTAATAGAAGCCTCTTTCTTATGTATAGGCATTTTCTTTGCTAAGCACACAGCAGGCGGGTGACTATTCATTGTGAGAAGTTGTGATTTAAGCCACAGGGGTGTGGGGAGGTAGAGGCAGGGTCTGGCGCTGCCGTTCAGTCTCAGGACTGCTGCACGCTTGACTGTCGCCGTCAGTGGGGGGCGACGCTTCTCTGCACCTTTGGACCCTTTCGTAAGCACACACAGTTTTGGCTTTTGCTTGCTGTATGCAGGGTCTTGCTGCATTGATTAACAGCCTGGGTTTTCCCTCCAGTCAGCTTGGAGGAGTGCCACGGGTGCACAGACCCTTATGGGCGAGTTCTCCTAGCTGCCTGGCTGTGCTCGTTCCCGTCCCTCTCAGGGGCAATGTTTGAGCCGAGTTAGGAAGCACATTTCTTACTTCTCTGTCTTGGGCTCCTGGGCGTGGCATGCTTCTCCACTCCTTACAGTGAGATGTTACCTTCCACGCGGTGCTGAGCTGAGAGTGATGTCTACTCTCCTCTTCCCCATCTGTTCTCTGAGGGTTTTTACTGTCACAGAGCTAAGCCCGCTGTCCTACACAGGGCAGACTCTGAATCTGGTATTGCTCAAATTCATAAGCAGTTGCTAGTCTTTCTCTGTCTAGTTTGTGTACATACGGATCACAGGCCCCTCTGAGATAAAAGCGTGCCTGGGTGATCATTGGCATGCTGGAGCTGTTGCAGCTATTTTGTAGACATGGGCAGGGGCAGAGTTCTGCCCTGACTGTATTCAGTTAACATGGGAACCTATCGTAGACAAAGGAGGATAAGCTTCCCAGGATCCCCAAGAGGATTTAGAACCGAGCTGGAGAATACTGCCTGAAGGGAAAAGGAGTGGAACCAAGTGGACACCTTGTTCTTTGCTTATCCTGGCTCCCATTCCACCCTTTCTCAGAGAGCTCTGCTCTCCAGTGCAGGGCTGCCGTGGTGCTAGTGAGTCACTGGCTCTCCCACGCCTGCTCACGCAGACACTTAGCAGGCTGGGTCCTCCACCTGGTGGCTGTGGTGCTTTGTCCTGTGATGGTTGTGAGACTCCCTGAGCGCCACGCAGGGCATTTCCTGAGACTGGAAATCAGCACTTGGGACTGGGTGAGGTGTGCAGCGCAGACTGGGATGGACACGTGTGAAAGGTGTAGCTGAGAATAAAGCCACAATATGGAGCCAGATCGCCAGGAGAAAGGGTGAAGGTGGGGCACTGCATTCAGTGTGCAGGTCCCTGGATCTGGTTGCTCCCTGCCCAGAGTGGAAGCCTGCGGACTCCGCAGTCCAGAGGTCTACAAAGCGCTTTATCTACGCTCTAATGGAAAAGGATGCGCAGAAGGGGGCAGGAGTTTAATTAATTCTGACTCTTTCTGAGGGCTCTATTTCCTCCCATCTCTCTGTAAAGGATGCTCACTGATTGAATTCTATAAATCTGATTGTTCGGTCTTTGCTTTGTAACTCCCAAAATACTCGGAGTGGAAATGTTTAATTTTGTGAAGGTATACTAAACACGATTGAGAAAAAATGGCTTGAAATTGGAGGCTGAATCTTAGGCTAAAATTAATGGAAATGAATAAAGAAAGACATGTGGTTTCTGCTGTACTTGTCTTTTATCTCTTATTCAGTTTATAGAAAAGAAGGGACAGGAATTTATGTGAGTACCTACTCCACTCAACTAAGCCATGAACTTGACCTGTGTCTAACAGCTACTGTTATCCTGATTGGAAAGACTGTGTTAAAAATCAGAAGATTTGGGAATTGAATGTGGTGGCACATGCCTGTAAACCCAGTGACTTGGGAGGCTGAGGCAGGAGGATCACAAGTTCAAAGATAGCCTCAGCAACTTAGCAAGGCCTTTTCTCAAAATGAAAAGTGCTGGGGATGTGGCTCAGTGGTTAAGTGCCCCTGGGTTCAATCCCTGGTATAAAACAAAACAAAACAAAACCAGAAGGAGAAGGAGACGACCTCAGCTGATTTTTGGATTTCCCTTCTTATTCTTGCCCAAGGGCCTCTAGCTCATGATAAGGTAGATGGAGATGAGAGCCCAGGTCTGACTTCTCAGCCCAGCCTCTCCACCGTCTGGATGCTGTGCCTGTTCTCAAATGGTGCTCCCTGTTGCATCACCTTGAAGTTGGACTTGAGCTTCATGGACTCGAAGCTCATTTCTCGATCATCGTAATACTGGGGAAAGACCAGCCTGGTTATCTTCAAGGCATATCGCTGTCCAGAGAGCATGTGATGAGCCTCCAGACGTGAATTCCAGTCCTGCTATTTTCTTCTGGACAGCTTTGTTATTACAGAGCTCAACTTCCTGGGACCTGCACTTTATAAGAGGCCTGAGGGTCAGTAATCTCTGCAGGCTGAGGATACTTGAGCTTCAAGCTTTGAGGAGGAGCGCAGTCCTCCCTGACGCCTCAGTGCATCCCCTGCTGGAGTGCAGAGCACCCTGGGGTGCACTACCTCACATATGGACATCCTCTTCCTAGTGCCCCGGGGCTCAGTTTCCTGCGAGTAGCCTACCACCAACCAGTATGTGTTGGATAAGCAAAGGAAGCAGTGAAGTCAATTTACTCTTGTGTATAGGATTTCGCTTATTTAGTTTAGTTTAGCGTTTGTCCTTTCCTTGCACTGGTCAAGGGAGTGATCTTTGAAATGGCAGCAAACATTCTGAAACATTTTGCTGGTGAGTCGCAGAAACAGATCTGAGTCTGGGCGTGTTCTATATACATCAGCAGGAATTTTAAGGTGGACTTTTCTTTAGCTACAAGTTCAAGATTCCCAACAGTTAGTGCTATACAATGCATGGGAAAAGTAAATGCATGGGAAAAGTACTGCAAACGGGTGAGTCGTTTCAGGGAGCTCCTGTTGTTCAGCTGTTGAGGGTTGGGAACCTGGTGGACCTTCCGTGTGGATGAATGAAAGCTGCAATCAGCTTTTCCTGTATTCATTATAGATCATCCTGGGAAAGAAAGGCAGCAGCTAAGCCAGAAGCAAGCAGAATAACAGAAAGAAAAAAAAAAAGGAGAAGAGAAAAAGAAAGAAAGAGAGAAAAGAAAGAAAGAGAGAGAGGAGTCAGTGCGCAAAGCAACTGAATTACTTTCCCCCTCACTTATGTTTGAGAAGAAATAAGCAGAGTGCTTTTTTGTCTTTGTTTAGACATTGGACAATAAAAATCATAAGAACATATATTTTTGACATACTATTTTTTGGTGTTCTTTGGAATTTGGACCCTAATTAAAAAATATGTGTTTCCTAGCCCTTCTTACTGTGAAAATCCTTGGCAATGTAAACAGATGCACTGGTTGGCTTTTCTTCTGACACAGACTGTCTGGAATAATAGCAGTGGGGAAGTGTGACTTCCCCCATTCCTCAGCTTCAATTACGACTACTTAATTCCTATCTCTTTCTCCTGCTGAGTAGCGCACCAAATCCCATTGATTTTTCATCTAGCTAAACGCGGAACATGGTGGGAGCCCCTCATTTTCAAAAGTTTATTCTGCACAGAAAACAGAAACTGGTCACAAGTTTGAGTTATTTTTCTGCGGGGCCAGAGACTGTGATTTGACCGGAGCCTGAGGACTGGGGGGCGCAGGCCTGAACCACAGCACAGCAGCTGTTCCTGGAGTGGGGCTGTTCGGGCAGCAGTGAGCCTCAGGAATATTGTCATATTTCTGCTTTTAAAGCTTCATTACATACATAGAGGTTTGCTTTTATTTTGTAGGGGCAAAAGTAAAAGAAAAGCCAACTACCGGAAGAAGTCACGATAACCCTGAAGAATCTGCCACTCCCATGGTTTTCTTTTTCTATCTTTTTCAACTTATAATGAAAAGAGTTTGTGGAGCTCCCTGTTTTTGAGACTGAAGTCCAACCAGCATGGTGCCCACCCTGGCTCCGCTGCTGGGCACGGGGGTCCGTCGCAGGCCCAGCTGCTCCTTAGGGTCTCTCTCTACACACATTTGTGTTTCCAGAGTTTTCCAGCCGATTTTTCTTATCTCACTTTAATCCTCACAACAATCCTAAATATATTGCGATTAGTTATCCCTGTTGGAGAGAGGAGGAAACCAAGGTTCATCTTCTTCAGGGCCAGTCAAGAAGTGTGGGGAGCATGGATCTCCACAGGGAGTGGTCAGCTGTTGAGTCTTGGTCCTCTATTGGTCACTGCGACTGATGCGCCCAAAGATTTCCAATAATCTTGGAAATTTTATACCCATTTTATAGATGGAGAAACTGACCCTGATAATTTTCTCAAGCTCGTGGAGTTTGAGTGGGGGAGAAGGGCTTAGGACAAGGTGTGCGTGCACCAGGATTCTTTTGCTCAGCACCCCACTCAGCGGGACAGCTGCTTAGGGCCTCAGGGTGCAACACCTAACCATCGCCGATCCTCGGTGAGCAGTACTGGCCGTGACTGCAGGCACCCTCTATGATGATGCAGACTTGAGACAGTTTCCTGGCATGGACAAAGGCCAGTGACGCCTACTGCCAGCCTTGACATAGTTGTAAGTGTGTGACCCCCTGGAGAGGAAGGGGCAGGGAACCGGGCTCCCAGAGCATCTTACAACCTGTTTCACCTGATGCATGGTCTACATGTTTCCCTCCAGTTAACCTCCTCTAAAATCAACTCGATCGTGATAATTCATCTTCAGAAACACTTGGGAAAATACCCGGTCACACTCTCAATCTTTTAGTAAAAACACCTGTATGATTTTGCCTGATTCCAAGCTTTCTATTGTAGTGAATTTGTTTTGGGTGAATTAGGCTTTGCAGAACACGAACTCTCAGTGACACTTGGGTTCCATGGCTGCGTTTCGGGGTCTGTAGCTGGGATGAGCAGGGGAGCTTCTAAGCTGTCTTCCGTCTTCTTGGCCTCATTGCGATGCTTGCCAAACCTTCCCTCCTTCTCTGCTGCGTTAGTAATGCAAAATGAAATTCATTGTGCCCATTATATCTGTTAAATGGTTTCCATTTTAACTTGAGAAAAATGTATTGACGTTCATGTGTTTGGCATGGAAAGTGTGTATATCTATCGAAGATAGCAACTTGTCTGTTGGAATTACAGTGCATTATGTATAACGCTGCTTTTAGCCGCGCGTGTACATTTCCTGGAATCTTATTGTGTCAGAGCTTGGAAAGTTTACACAAGCAATGGTAATCTAATTTTTGTCTGGTGGGTGGCTGTGGAAATATGGAGTATTTCACAAAGCAAATGTCCTGGCCATCTGTGCCAGGGAGGGGTTTGGTGGCAGGGTGTTTAATCAGGTGGGTAAAAAGCTTCCATCAATAAAAAAAAAAAAACAAGGTTTAAAAATATTGCCCCAGACCTAACCTAAATATTAATTCTCCAGGAACAGCAACCTCTCCCTGTAATTGTGACACGGCTTTTAACAGGTTTCTGGTCATTCTTTTCTGGAGTTCTACTTCTAAGTTGAAGGAATCTGGTTCATCTTCCTCCTGCCTCCCAGTGATAATCCTTCTGCAGCTATATTGTCTCCTCTGTCTTTTGTCCTTTGCAAACAAGAGCCTTTAATTCATGAACGTCACGTTAAGGACTGTTGAGGATTCGGGGCTATGACAGTTTTCTGGCTGAGTCTCTTTACTGGGTCTTCAGCTGCTTTGTCTTTGGAACGTGTTCATTTGGCTCCAGCATGCCTGGGGTCTAGGTAATGGGTTGTGCTATGTGACAGGCAGGTGTGAGTTTCCAGGTGGGCCTGCGTTGCAGCTGTCCCCAGACCTGCTTGAAGCCCACTCGCCGAGCGGCAGCTGGTCTAGGGTGCAGTGTTTGGACTTTAGCTCTAAGCGTGTTCTAGTCCTGTTCTGAAGCAGGGTTTCTTAGCATGCGCACTGCTGGCGTGGGGGGCTGGAGACTTCTTAGGCGGGGCTGTGCTGCGCGGGGGCTGGGTGGCAGTGTCCCTGCAATCCCCAGCAGCAACTCCTTCAGTGTCCCCACCTGGTAAAAGCACCCCAGCTGGCAATTGCAGGTCTAAAGCCAGGTTGAAAGGCAAGGTATGGCCATGCAAAAGGAATCCACGTGCAGGCCAGTGCCCTGCTGGAGCGGAAGGACCTCCATGCCTTGGAGGACACGTCCTAATTGTCCACAGTCCCCTAGACTGAGTGACAGAGGAGGCGAGGGTCACCTTCTAATGGCTTCACTTTGGATCCGCCAGTTATCTCCCCTCCCCAAGATGCCTTCTGTCCCCTTCTGCGCACCCTGATTTGCACAAGGAAGATTCCAGCTCCTCTGCGATTTTCCACTTCAGCTGCTTTCCCACCCTGACCTCCCCGCTCACCTGCTTCCCCCACTGGATTCCTGTGGCTCAGATGGGAACTGGGTGCCCTTTATTTCACTCACACCCTTCGCCTCCTGATGGTGCATCCTCTGCTGAGGACCAGGTCTAACAAGACGCAATCTTGCTCTCCCAGCACTCCAGGGGGATCTGGTGTTCACCCAGAGGAGGAGCTCCTGCTCCAGCTGCCGAGCCAGGTGCTGCGGCCCCTGCACAGTAGACGTTCCTGCTCGCTGCCCCTTCAAATGAGTCACAAGTGTAATGGCAGTCCTGCAAGCCTGTCAAAGGGCATTCTATTTGCTACCGAAATAGCAATTAAAATAACATGCAAACAGATAAAGTGATCAAGGCATCTCAGGGCATCACTGAGATTATTGTTATTTTTTCGTGCCTTGAAAGCTGTGGAGGTATGCTAGCCAATCTCCCCGATCAATACAAGGGGTGTAAAAAGAAAAGCAGGCAAGATTGACTGACAGATCAAAGGAAACTGACAGAAACAGGCTGACAGCCAACGGCAAGTCTCTTTAGGGCAAATGCAATTAACTTAGGACAATAGACTCAAACGTGATGGTTAGAAATGCATTTTTATTAACAATCGCAGGCTGGATTGTTATGCTCTTCTGCATAAAATGGCACTTTCGCTCTGTGCACATGTGTGCATGCATATATAAACACACACGTCTCCGTACACACCCCTGCCTCTCGCATTCCTATGTGCTCTGCTTACAATTTGGGCAGAAAAGTTGATTTTCAGAATAATGCACTTTAAAAAGGAAATTCATTCATAAATTGTCTCTAGGACTATAAATTCTGAATATTCTCCCAAATTACATATATAAAAGTCAGGCTACTTCTCTGATTTTGTTAGATGCAAAGCCGCGGAGCCCTGGTCCCAGAGCGGCGGTTCCTTTGGGTATTTGGAATTGCAGTTAGGGATTTACAGATTTCATTTCGAAGAAGAGAAGTCATTACTAGAAACCTGAGCTCGTTTCCTCTCCTTTAATAGCTGTTTTAAATCACTCATTTAGAAAATACACGAACTATTTAGGGGACTTGCAACGCTTTTCTCTTGGCATTAAGTCTATATTTTTGAAGATTTTTTTTTCCGTTTCTAAAATTATTTCAAAAGAAGATGAGACTCAGAAAAAGAAAAGACCAAGTGAAATTTTGGTGCTATAAAATTACTTCTGGATAACATTTTTCTCCCTCATTGTCTAAGAGAAAATAGCTTAAAACATAAACAGAATATTTAAATATTAGCAAAGTCTCTTAATGGGTTTAATGTTATATCGATGAAAAAAGTTCACGACCCTTGGACAATCATGAACTGGACCTTGGGTATACTCAAGACATAACATGGGAAAGTAATAGTGTATGGTCAATGGCATCCTTAAATTAATTTGTTAATAATTTAAATTAAAAAATTTAATTCTGAGCTACTTAATGTTTATGCCAACCTTAAGTAGTAATCAGGTAATACAAGGGGAAAAGATGACACTTAGGTAACTTTAATTTCTACAAAGAATTCAGAATATGGAGTCTTGCATAACACTTTGCAAACTGCTTTATATATATATTTTCAAATGCAAAATAAAGCTCCCTGAGTTATGTAATTGCTATTCTTCAAAAGGACATCGTAAAGGTTGACAATTTAAAAAGTGCTCTTCCTGTCACCATGCAGTGTTTTTGAACCTCCACTGGTGGTGTTAAAAACAACCTCCGCAGAAGAGGCTGCCACTGCCAATTTAGGACACTGCCTTTGTTATCAGCGTAGGCACATTAGATCATCTCTCGCTCCTCCCGCCTGCTTTGTTCTTTTGATGTGGCAGGGAACTAAAATTGACAACAGCCTACATTTATATAACAATAACTTGCATTGTTAAATATATATGTGTAGATAGACAGATAGAGAGTTCTTTTATTCCCCGGAGATATCAAAGTTCACTACACACCGTGAACAAAACCGCAGATGTGCGCAGATGCTTCTGGGGTGAACCACGGCAACTATTGAAAAGCACAAAGTACTGACAGCCTTAAGAGTCTTGGAAAAGTTCAAAGTTCACCATTGTTTTTAATTTTTGATATTTTTACCTCCATAGAAAATTTCTGTTTTCTTCATAAGGAAGAAAGGATAAAGTTCCCACGCTGTGACTTGTACAGTAAACCAAAAGTGGTTTAGGCAAGAAGGCTGGGCAGGAAGTGTCCCAGGCACCTGGAGAGCTTTGCTGTTGTGGGAGGGAGGAGAGAGGCGGGCAGTCACCGCTCAGCTGTGCTTCCCGGAGACAGCACAGTGAACTCCAAAGGGAGCCTCAAGACTGATGGGACCAGAGCAAGCAAGTGAAAAGACAGGGTACTCAGCTCAACTGGAATTCCAGCTAAATGACGCAGGGAACTTCAGAATAGGGGTGTGCCATACACTGTGAAAGACCCAATACTGAAATTGACAACCGTTTATATCTGCCTAACAGTGTATGGGACATAATACTAAACAGTGGGCCTCATTTTTCTGAAATTTTAATCTAATTGGACAGTCCTCACTTTGAAAATAAGACTTTCTGTACTCTTTAGGAAATAGTTTATAACACAGGAGGAGAAAGTTTTTAGAGAAAAGACAATAGAACTTTTTCTGTTATTATTCTTAAAATCTCCCATTGTAAAGCTCGGTGAAACTGGTTTCATTTTCACATAATAACAAGCAGCCATATCATATTTATATTATATTTACACATGACTCTACATAATTGTAGAAATTGGATGGAATACTCTGGGCAGTATGAGGCTAAGACAAAGCACCACATTAAACCAGCTGCCCTAAAGTCCTAGGAGGGATGGAGGGTGTTATTTTTGAGTTTACTTTCCTGAGTGCTAAAGATGCTATTGAGCAAATGGTGGAAGATCAGTCCTATTTGCTGGAGTGAATTTATTCTTGGGCTATTGAATTCAGGTTCTCTCCTTTCTTCAAACTTTCCTCATTTCCAGATACATTATACAGCCCCTTCTGTGGTTTCTTTCCCGTTTTGACATAATCTTCAGCATACACAGTGTGCAATTTTATACCACCTACTCATAAGGGATAGGCAGCATTTCCCACAGTGCTGGGAACAGAGGCATTCTGTGTGGTGGAAGATGAACCTCTTGGAGAAATTCTTCTGGGGACAATCAGAGAAGTGTTAAGTTTACCAGGAAAGTTACGTTATAGAAATGGAATTACACTCTTGAGTACTTTGTATGTGTTCTTTATCATATAATATACATTATCTATTATATGAATGAGTGAGGATTTTTTTCCAGGAGACTTTAATATGTAGAATTTTTATCTTAAGCATGGTCCTTACTTTTGAATCATAAACCCAATCTGCAATTCCATTGTATTGGAATTTTAATATATGACATTTTATCTCTTTTAAAATTCAGATTTTAAGACTCTTTGATAGCAAATGAAAAATCTTTTGATGCAAGTCATTCCTGTCACTCATTTTGTTCTGACTCTTCACACAATGGGCCTTTACCCAAGCAGTATAGTAGACAGCAAGAGGAAATGGGATGAAGATTGCAAGGAGAGCCAGACAGAACCTCAAGGAAGGTTCAAGGTCACAAACCCACAAAATAGGATTATGGCCATTGAGAAAACACAAAAACTAAAAACTTTCACCAAGCATCAAAATATCATCATAGATGATTTTTTTCTTCCAAGTTTCTATGTGGTAAAGAGCTTAGTCTTATTTTAGATTAGACATTGCAGTAAAAAAAAATAGCACTTGCAGTTCAAATGATCCAACTAAGCCAATTCAATCCACGTTTTTATTATTTGAAGGGTAGGTTGGCGAGTGGTAGAGGGAATGGGACATTTAATTGAGTACCTACTAACCTCAGGCCCTCGGCAGGAATACTAAGCTATAGCTTCTGACTTGCAATCTGTGACAGTCTAGTGGAAGAGCCGTAGAAGCGAGAGAACAACTTGCATAAAACCTTGTCTTAATACTGTCGCGCGGAGACAGTCTAGTGGGTGGCTGTAATCCGCATAGAACACTCTCAACCTGCGGAAGAGATGGCACAGGGATCTCTCCGCCGTGAAGATAATGCTGGAATTAAGTTTTGAAGGAGTTCATCCTCTGCATAGAGAAGTTAAGAGACACAACAATTGCCAAAGCGTTGAGTCACGAAGCCACATTCCAAACAGGATGGTTTGGTGGCAGTGTGGGGCTCAGAGGAGAAAAAATCCCGGAAATGGGACTTGATACGTAGGCACGGCTTCAAAGTTGGAGGCCCTATATGTCGTATGAGAGCAGAATTTAAAGCAGGAAAATTCACGATCAAATTTAGAAGGAGAGTGGCGGCAGCAGATTGGGAGGGACGAGATTAGAACAGCAGTGTTTGGGCTCTCGCAATCAATAGTTCAGGCAAGAGGTAATGAAGGCTTCCACGAGACGTTAATTGGCAATTGGAATTGGAGAGGATGGAACAGATTGAAGGGTTAACGAAGCTCAGAACTCAACAGCTCAGCACACTGGGGAACGGCGATAAACCTGGATGGAGAACAGTAGGACAGTACTGCGGAGGCCACCTGTGGCCTGTGCACAGGGCAACTCTGTCACCTGGGTCAACGGAAGTCAACAGGCAGGAAATGGCCGGGTGGATTCACAGACATCATTCTGACTGACGGCTTCACCCCACCTCTTTTTCCTGGGAAGTCTTATCCCTTCCAGCGGAAGAAGCCAGGGCTCAGATGCTCAGTGCCACTCTGAAGGTTGCGCACCTAGGGGAGGAGGACACAGCCACCAAGGTCCTGATCTCCGCTCCACATTGCGCAGCCCCCTGTCTTGATATGGCGTGGAGGTGTGTCTGGACCCAGTTGAACAGGGTTTAATTCTGCTGGGGGATGCTGCTAGCGATGGTCCAGGCATGTGATGTGTTTCCCTAACCAATTGAGACAGAACTGGGTTCGTCCATGCGTTCAAGAAATCATTGGTGCCACAGTTCTTGTTGTCATGATTTGGAGCTTTGGTGACTCAGGGATGGAACTTCTGTGCAGGTTTGAGCATTGGTTTTAAGGCAGTTTTGGGGACAACTAGCAGATGCCATTGTAGCTGTGACCACCACGACACAGGTTTTCCCTCACTCCGCCTCCATTAATCTGTCCTCCGTCCCTTCCCGCCTTCACAGCCGCCCCTTCCAGTGAAGTTTTCTTAACCTGTGTCATCCCAAGTGCCCCTGCTGTGACGATGGAAGGAAATGCCAGGTTGCTGTCACCCGCCCCACTCAGCAGCACCCGCCCCTGAGTCAGCCTCCCCTCCGGGGTCCCCCTGCTCCTTCTGTAGCTATGGTGGGGGCGTTGGTAGAACATGCCGTTGGTGTGCCTCTTTCTGTGTTTATTTGGTTAAGACTGAGTTGCCAAGACACAGTAGTTATTTCAAATCGTAACCACCGATGCAAGCAGTTATAAAATCAAGTACTAAGATTCCTTTATTTGCTAATGCTAATAAAACAAATTCTTAAAGGGGCGAGGGAGCTTTCTGGCTTGCAGGGAACAGGACGCCGGGACGTGTGTGCTAGCACCTCATCCGGTCTGCCCTCCCCAGCTCGGGCTGCTCTGCCATACAGTCAGGAGGGGACATCTGACTTCAGTTGCTGATCATTTTCCAACAAAGGGAGTGGTCGCGTTGTGCGAACTGTCTTCAGTTTAGAGGCATGGGCCAAGGTATTCCTTCTCACCCTGTGGCTCATTCTTCCTCTCTGTCCAACGCACGTTTTGAGGGCTCTGGAGTTTTTAATACGTTCCGCCGCTTCTCGAGCCAGGCATCTTAATTCTCATTTCACACAGCAAAAGACCTAGGGCCTCTCCGGTTCTATTTATTCATTTTAATCTTAGTGCACAATTTGTAATTAGTTGTAACTTACTGTTGCTAATGACATTTTTGTGCTAGTTGAAAAGAAACCACACCCTGTGTTCTTGCTTTTAGTGTTTTTGACAACAGTATTTTTGTTAATTTTATTTTTCTTGATAATGAATCATTAACAAATTCAGTATTTTCCAAGCATATTTCAATAAACTCCAGGACATTCCATTGAGTTTGTAGGTAAATATTTTCAAGAAATACTTAAAAGAAAAGCCATTAAACTCTTTGGGCAGGAGCAGAACCCAGAGGCAGCCGGGCGGCTGTGGTTTCTTTAGCCAATGTGTGTAATTTCAAATTACTGTATGTTTTCATTTCACAAAAATTTCCAGCCTGCCCAGAACACTTAAAATACCAATATCCAGAGTTTCCACTGGCAGTTTCTTTGTTTGTCCTGGAAGCATCTTGCAACTGGGGACCAAGAAAATCTTGTGTTCCCTCTGGATTTATAGACGTAGCATGCCTGCCCCTCCACAGGGGCAGTTCTTTTCAGGGGACGCCAGGTTTAACCGGCAGAGTGTCAGAGCATACGAAGGCTGCATGAGGCAGAAGTGCCTTCGCCTAGAAGAGCCATGTCAATAAAACTTGATCTGGGCAGAGAAAGGGAAAACGTTAAACGAAGGTGTCCCAACGTCTGGTTAGAGGTGAGATTTGGTGAGGTGGTCATTTCAGGGCTGTTCTGGGAGGCGGGGAGTGTGTGGCACGGGTGAGCCGGATTCGCGAGGCTCAGTTCCACACCCAGTGCAGTCCTCCACAGCTGGCCTGCAGTTCTTCCTAAAGCCCTTAGACGCCACAGACAGGTGGCTTCTGTCCTTTAGAGATGGGGGCTCCTCTCTCTCTGTGCTTTTTACAGCTTTGTAAAGTTTCAGCTCAACATCCAAGTGCTTAGACCTTACTGTCCAGAGGGTGACGTGATTTGCTGGTCTTAAGCATGTCTGTGCCATAGGACATCATCTGAGTTACGTTGCTCTGATGATGCGTCCCGAGGTCTAAGCTGTTGCACACACCTGCTCTCTGTCTGTTCACAACGGTGTGCATTAGATTGACCTCCCATTCTAAATCTTCTACTCCCCTAAAGAGCATCTTGCACGCACACCCTTGCCCTGGCCACATGATGCCACATGTGCACCCCTGCTCCTTTTGGGGCCTTGATGGCTCAACTTAGCCAAGAGAGCATGCTGTGAGAAGTGAGCACGCACAGCCACTTCCTCTTGCACCAAGTGTCCGAGTTGTCACCAGTCCAAGGAACGTCGAGAGGCAACATGGACGCACCCGTGGCATTGAACAAAGCCTGCTGCACCTTGCCCACATTAGTTGAACTGCAACTGCTCCGATACGCAAGCTAGGAATGAACGCACATCTTCTTTCGCCACTGACATCACGGTTGGTTTCTTACGCAGTGTTACTATGGCAACGTCTAACTGCTGTAGAGTTCCATGTCTGAAAAGCAACTCGGTACAGGAGAGGCAGAAAAGGGAGTTACCTCCTGTTTCATCGGCTTCCTCGTTGCTGTGAGCGAAAGATCAGATCAGAACAGCATAGAGGAGGAAGAGTTTATTCGGGGCCCGTGGTTTCAGAGGTCTTGGTGCGTGGATGGCCGGCTCCGTTGCTCTGGGCCCAGGTGAGGCAGCACACCATGGCGGGAAGGAGAGGAGGAGGAGAGCAGCTCAGGACATGGCAGCAGGAAGCAGAGAGCATGTGCTCTGCTTAGTGGGCACAAAATATGCACCCCAAATACACACACACACTACCTGCCTGCAATTGCTGTTCAACTAGTCCGTTCAAGTGGATTGACATGTGGATTAGCTCAAGGCTCTCAGAACCCAATCCTTTCACCTCTGAACCTTCTTGCATCATCTCATTCCTGAGCTTTTGGGGGGCTCCTCACATCTAAACCACTACACTCCCCTGTTACTAAGACTGTGCCAGCCCTGAAGCTGCAGTGGGACTTCTGCTCCTTCCAGTCTTAAAAGCTTCAGTAAAGCCAGAGCCTAATTGAGCCTGTTGCTTGGTGACACCAAACAAAACAGAGGGGCCTTGCAAACCTGTATGGCCAGTGGAACTCTCACACGTGCATTGCTTAGCTTTAGGTTGCTTTTGTTCTATGTGACTTTCCAGGGGGAACGACATCACAGTATCCCACAAGCCTGCCTTAGGTACACCTCATTTGCATCAATGTACGACTTTTTGATGGTTGGGGCTTACATGTGGGTGGTCTCAACCGAGGATATAAATCACTGTAGTAAGAGCTCTTGGGAGACTATTGAGCTAAGTGGCTTTAGATAATATCCAGCTAAAAATTTGATTCAAAATTTACAATTTCAAAAGCTAAGCAAGTCCAGCAAAGCATCATAAATCAATAAATTAGGGCAGATAATATGAATGGGACATTAAGGTGAGCTGAAGGATGTGTGCTAGTAGAGGGGCAGCTTTTGTGGGACTATATATTTTTAATTTACAAAATAAAATAATAAATTAAAATCCCTACCAGAATCTCTTCTAGGTTCTGTGGACCCAGCCTTGAACAAACCCATAAAGAAACCAAACAGAAACAAAACAAATAAGATGGAAATTACTTTAGATGGTAACAAGTGATATTGGGGAAATAAAAGGTGGCAGCTGAGTGAGACAGAAAATTTTAGAATGGTGACAGCTTCAGTCCTTTCTGATGGGGGCCTTCCTGCTGAAGACCTGGCTGGAGCCATGGAGCAGGCTGGGGATGGGGGGACCATTTCTTTCCCAGGGAACAGCAGGGGTGAGATGCAGGGGCAGGTGTGTGCATGTGATGGTGTGCAAGGGGCTGAGTGGACCCAGGGAACAGTGGCATTAAGAGTTTTAGAAGACCCCTGGCTGCCTTGGGCAGGAGGGACATCTTTTTTTCAACATTGAAAATCTTTCACCTAGACCTTGAACTTGAACCTAAGGAGACCCCCAACCAGATGTACCCATTCAGAGACATCTGAAACTCCTGTATCAAGTGAACCTGTTCCAGGAGATAAAAAATACTTAAGCATATTAAAAATATTCATTCGCTTCTAAAAATAAAACCCAGAATCTTTTCTACTGTGGTCAGTGGCCTAACACAGATGGTTCAGCAAAATCAAAAAAGGGTTAACAATTGCAGAAATGAAATGAATCATGAATCTGTACAGTTTGATTCTAGTAACAGTTATTTAGTTGGGATATTTATATTTTTAATATTCCATTCAGGGCATTAAAATTTGGGGTAACTGTACATAACAAAACTCAGTTGCAATTATAAAAAATTGTATGCTAACTAGTAATGATAAAACATTAGTGTCAGTTGCATGATTTTAACAGCTATAAAGTCTGTATTTGAATTTAGTTGAATATAATGGATAAATTAAAGTCATATTTTAAGACTACTTAAAAGAGTCTTTTTTAAAAAAGCTCAACCCCAAACATTCCAGAATTGCTTATTTGTATTCAGTCTGGGCAATTTTTCTCAATTATTATTTTGTTTTGTACAAGTTTTACATTATTATAAACAGATGTGGCATGAACTGAAATAATATAATCCTCCTTAGATACAAAGGATAGAGAAGCAAAAATAGACATTATTTTGGGTTTTCCTTCCATTAAACTTTGGAGAAAGTTAGTTTTCACTATGAAAGCTTCTGGAACAATAAATGCAAATGTCTCTTGCCAGTGGTGGGATGGCAGAGGTAATCACGCTTCAAAAACAAAGCAAACCAACTTTCCTCTGTGAAATCAAGGGCTGCTGAGAAGTATAATGAGCTTACTGTAGTGGTGGGAAAAGGTCTTTTCTGAAGATTATAAAATGAAAAGAAGTCCACCAAGGACACAGTTGCTCTGCTCCATCGGGGGCTTTCAGTCACCTGCCCACAGCTCTTCAACCATTGGCCACTTCTTGTATATTCTTCCATGCATGACTTACGCATATATAGTGTCCCTCATTTTTATTTTAAAAATGAGATCTTAGATGCAGCAGTCTTTGTTTTTAACTATTTATAATTGCCTACTATTTTCACTGTGTAGCAGTGTACACAACTTGTCGGTTGATAAGTGAGATTGTTTCCTATAATTTTAAAAAACATTTTTGAAATGAGTGAGAAATTGCCTTGAAGAAGAGACATGTTCAGATGAAAGCTATGGGTCCATCAAAGAGGCCGGCTCCATGATGCAGCAGGGGAAGGTCTAACACCAGCCTGATCTTGGGAATTTCAAATGTCAATCATCCATAGAAGTCAAGTAGATTGAACTAAAGACAAACAATTTTTTTAAAACAAAACTTCTGTGAGTAATATTTTACAATTTGATAGGCATAACAAACATGAAAAAAGGTCAAAGTTGGGTTTGGGCTGTACTTTATGTTTGGTTCATAACTAGCAGATAGGGTGTGAGCTTCTTGGCTCTTTGATTCTGGGTGTTTAGGGCAGTGAGCTGGTTGGCTCTTTGATTCTGGGTGTTTAGGGCAGTGAGCTGGTTGGCTCTTTGATTCTTGGGTGTATACAGATGCCCACCCTTCAACAATGGCTTAGGTGACCCATTGCACTGGGAAATAGGAATGGCCAATGCCCACCAATTGAAGACCTGATCACATTGGAAGATTCTTTAATGCCTTGATGGTGCACAAATTGAGGATCCTGAATGTTTAGGAAAAAAACCTTAGTTACAAGGATAATTAGTAAAATGTTTATACCATGAAATTTAAAATCAGATTCTACCTCTTCTCTCTTATCCTAAAACTGAATCAATTTATAGGTATAATACTACCACCAGAAATTATTTTTTAGTGTGATTAGTAATAATACTCTGGAAATTTAAGGGTCTTGGTTATGGAGCAAGAACCAAGAAAGTCAAATAATTTTATCTGTTCATTTCCTTATGGTTAGAAATGCCTCTTTAAGATGGGTGTTTTAATTTAGATGGAAATGCTAAAACTTTAATTACATTGTAAAATGTTGCCAGTAAAATTAAGACCACTTTTGGAGAATTGTGACACAGGTTTACTGAGCCGTACAGAGAGAAATGCAGTGGATGTTGAGGAGACATAGTTTGGCTTGTTTTATTAACTAGGACCCGCTGTGCAAACTGTTCTCTCCGATTTCTTTACAATGGAGTACTGACTGTAAACTGGAATTAATAACACCTTATGCTCTCAATTCTAGTTCAGGGAGCTATATTAACTCTTCAAGGATCTCAGAACCCAACTGTTCAATTAGTTCTTCTATGTCTGCTAAATGTTTGCTAAGGAGCCATAAAGACTTTAAAGAAATTATTGCAATATGGGAAAACTCATGCCACGTTCTGCTCCATCTGTAAAATAAATAATGCAATACTCAGGAAAGCCTGGAGCTGTGCGCCTCCTTTCTAGCGAAGCAGAGAAACAATGGAAAGAGTCAAATAACAATATTGGTCTTCTCAATTATTCTGTGATAAATTTCCCTATGACTCATTCACTGCCAAGTTAAGAGCCTTCTACACAGGTTCAGCAGGCGGATACTGTAGATGTCTGCACCAGCCAGGAGCCTGGACCTATGCTTTCTTTTCCCTGGGAAATAAATTTCCTCCCCAGATCACTGGCTGAGTGGATAAAATCAGGTCAAGTCCAGGGCAGGAGGGACAACTGATCAGTGCAGTGAATCAAGATTGATCTGCACTGGTGCATGAGCAGGAAAGAGGATGCTTACAGCAGTTCGTGGAAAGGTACACAGCACTGCTTTTCTGGAAATCTGATAATACATGTCACGTCGCTGTTGGGGCCTGGGCTAAGGCTGTGCTGGTGTTGCCTGGCCATTCTCAGCCAGCTTCCCATTCTCTACAGTCTCAAGCAAGGGAAGAAGAATGTGAGTCTATGGGAAGTTCTTCTGGGAGCTAACAGGAAGGGGAAGGAGTTAGGTTTAGGAATGTCACTGGCCATTGTTCCTCATGGAGAAACTCCATTAGTGGCAGGAAAAATGTGGTTAAGTTGGAAGAAAGCATAGATGAGTGGAGCTTTAAGATGGAGAGAGAGAGAAGGAAGAGGAGAGAGAACTGGAATTGAATTAGAAGAAAATAGGTCACAGGCAAAGAACCAAGCACCGTGAGTTACTTGTGTACAGATTCAGGGAGTTGGGTAAGACCCGTGCACTTAGCCAAGAGTCACTGTGAGAGAGCCTGCCTAGGAGGATGGAGATGTGTACCTCTGCTCATGGATTGGCAGGTGACAATCTCTGCAAATTGCCCTGTGGATTTCTAGGCAGTCCCACCCAAAGCCCTAGCAGTAGGTGTCTGAGTTAATGTGATGGACCTAGGTGAGCCCTAACCATTGTGGAGAGGAACCCTTTGGAAGGCTTTTACTACCTTCTTTCACAATTTACAGAAAAGCCCTAGTAATTGTGGTATTGTGATATATGTATAAGGATAGACATATAGATCCATGGAATTCAAAAAGTCCAGAAATAAACCTATACAAGTATAGTGAATTGATTTTTCACAAACGGCCAAGGTCACTAAATGGAGAGAACATTGCTAAAATTTCTGATGTTTTTAAGAAGAAATTAACAAAATCCCAATTTTCATTTCCCATCACATGCAAAACATCAACTTGAAATAGTCATAGATCTAATGTACAGGGAAAAACCAACATCTTCTAGAATAAAATACAGGATAACATCTTTGCTATCTTAAACCTTAAGATAGGTAGCAACTTCTCCTATAGGATACCCAAAGCATAAACCAATAAAACCTTAACAAATTGGGCTTCATCAAAAAGAAAAATATCTGCTCTTAGAAAATACAACTAAGAAAATAAAAGAGCAAGACATACAGAAGACTATTTACAGTACATTTCTCAGACAAAGATCTTCAATTGAGAATATAAACACACACATATGCATACATAACATGCACTCAGGAATATCACACATGTGCAGAGATCCATGTTGCTCCAACCTCCACATTCAGCCGTAGCTGAATGGCCCTCAGTGCCGACGCTATCCGCTAATGCAATCCATTGGCATTTATGTTTTAAGTTAGTGCGATCTGAATTTCTACCAGTTGCAAATGGAAAGGACTGATTGGCACAGTCTTTTAAAAACATTCCTAGGCTCTAAATCAGCTCCTATGCTACTGGGAATATATAAAAAGTTAAAAGAGACAATGCCATCAAACATCATGCGTAAGAACGTAAATCGAAGCATGTTTTATACATTGAAAACTTTATATAGACAGCCAACCAGAGGGGAATGGAGCCTTGAAAAGAAATGGTGTTTAGCCAATAAAGTATGGAACTGTACGGAAGCATACCAAATCGCCAGGGGCAGGCGATGGCCCTGTGGTCGGGCCCAGACCCCAACAAGGCTCTCATTTTCACAATTGATATTTAAATCCTGTTTTGAGGAACAGATAAAGTTTCAGGAGGCACAGAGCAAGGTGCTGACGCGGGAGCACACTGGCTACATCAAGATAGCGAGTGCTATCAGCTTGGTTTGCTACTTAGAGCTGATCTGTGGCTCCCAGCCCCTCTTGGTTCACACCGTGAATACTCGAGGGTGGCAAGCAAGGACCCTTCTTCTGCCAGGCCCTTTTCACAGGTCTGCAGCCTCAGCTCTAGCCAATTCCCAGAATTTGTAGTCTTTTCTGAAAACCTAAGAGAAAGAGGTAAGGGATGGATTTTTGCACTCCCTTCCACGGAAACGGAAAGAGTGTTTTCTACAGACAGCCATCAACCCAGTGCCTGCCGGGGCCTGGGCATGTTGAAGTCCTATGCAAACACTTGCTGTCTTTGTGGTTGTCTTGGAAATCAGAGCCACGCAGGGCTTTCTAGGTGACCCCTTGCTTCTCCAGAGTCACTTCCTACTCTCTTTCAACACGTGTGCATCCCAAAAGGCTGACGTGTGTGACTGCAGCAGAGGGATTTCCTCTAAGGTTCCTGTGGCTGGTAGAGCAAAGCACCATGACCCAGGTGGCATAAAGATAACAGGAATCTGTTGTCTTGCAGTTCAGAAGTAGGATGGAGCTGTCAGCAGAGCCATGTTCCCTCTGAAACCAGTGAAGTAAACCTCTTTGCCTCCTCCTAACTACTGGAGCTACCTTCTGGTGGCTCCTGGCCATGGTGGGCATCCCCATCTACCTTATCTCCTGGAGGCTCCTGGCCACTGTGGGTGTCCCTTTCTCCTGCTATCGTCTGGTGGCTTTTGGCCATCATGGCGTCCCTGCCTCCCCTAACTTGTAGTGGCTCGTGGCCATCGTGGGCATACTTTGGATTGTAGCTGCATGACTCTGGCCTCTGCCTTTGTCATCCCAGGTCATTTTTCCCTGTGCATCTCTGGGTCTGCCATCTTCTTCAAGGACAAGACCTGCTGTACTAGGGGTCCACTGCATTCTTGTATCTGACCTCATCCGAGCTCAGCTCATTATACTTGCAACAAGCCTGTTCCCAAATAAAGTCATGTTCTGAGATATTGGGTGTCAGGACCTCAGCATATCTTTTGGAGATGGTACAGAAGCTCTATCATCCACCACTTCCACCTGCGTTGGGTCCAGGAGGGTAGGGATCCCCGTCACAAGGTCAGAGGGTAGAAGGTGGGGAAGGGCTGTTGTCTGCTTTCCTTGTCTTCCTTGGGTCCCCTGCATGAAGAGCTGTGGCTTCAGCCAGTCCACTCTCTCTGTGTGGCTGTTCTCTGCAGATCTAGGTGCTGACCCTGCTCTTTCTGTTTTAGATGTACACCCATAATGAACCTACCTCCCTATGCTACCTCTCAGTCCCAAGGTCCTATGCTCTCTCTTGTTGGTATTCCTGACAGCCGTCTACCCATACTCTAAAACATAGTCCCCTTACCAACTTCAGCCCCAGTTAGAAGCCATCTGTTTCCTGCCTGGGCTCAGACTGATAAACCTCCAGCTGGATAATCTGAGTCCAGAGGAAAGAAGAGATTTTCTCAAGTTGTGATCTTTGTAGAAATTGTGAACCCCAAATCTCTTGGAAAGATTCCCTGTGGCACCAAACAGACCTTCCAAAGTTACTCAAACATTAAAAATGTGAGCGCTTCAAAATTCCACTTAGCATTGAATTCCATTAGTTTTGAATAAAATCGCAAAAGTCAAATGTACGTTAACAGAAAGCGTGTGGATTCTTTCTTTTCTGCACTCCTTAAAGATGTTACATTGGCTGGTGCGAGTTTGTGATCACTCCGTTTATCTTGAGTCTTAAATTCCCACCATGACACCTTGTGAACCAGGGCTTAGTGCGGGTTCTCTCCCTCCTGGCTCTGTTGGTGCGTCTCTCCGGCACACTGTAACAGTGGTGCGTGTGAACATGCATGTGCTGGCTGAGCACTGTCCCCCCCAACCCTCTGTTCTGGATTTCCAGAGCAGCTTCCCCGGATGGCTGTGACTGTGTTATTTTTGCTTCTTTCTCTGGATTCTGACTGATCAGCAAGGTTTCAAAGCCAACCCCTACCTCACCTCGTGATCACTCCACCTTCAGCCTCAATGGATTTTACCTATTTAGACTTAGACACCTAGGAAGGTCCAGTAAGTGTGTAGGATGGCCCTGCAGGCAAATATAGGTTCGAGCCCTGTGACGTTAGAGAATATCTAACCACTCAAACGCTTAGTTTCCCTCACCTGTATGGGATAGAACTGGTACCAGCGAGAGTAGCAGAGGTTATTAAGACACTGCCTGAGCCCTGGACTGTGGCTCAGGGGACACCACTTCCTAGCATGGGCCAGGCCCTGTGCTTAACCAAATAAAAAAGAAAAGAATGAAATGATGCATGTAACGTCCTTAGCATGGTTTCTGGTGTGTGGAAGGATTCCGTGAATGAAAGTTTATACAAAGCGTTCTTAGCCCGTCTTGGTGGCGCACGCCTGTAATGTCATCTCAGGTAGGAGGTTGAGGCAGGAGGATGGCAAGTTTGAGGTCAGACTGGGTAACTTAGTGAGACTTATCTCAAACCAAAACAAACAGGAAGGACTGGGGGTGTGACTTGGCAACCGCACGCTTGCCCCGTGTGCGGAAGGGCTGGGCATGGCTCACTTTCCTAGTCCAGCCAGCTCCCAGGTTCTTCGCGTCCTCTTTTTGTTTGTTTGTTTTTAGGATGAGGGTGAGTGAGTGAGAAAGAGTCAAATTCATTTATTTTTGTTATCCGGCCTTTATTTCTCCAGTACTTTGTTGTGTACGTGGTGCTGAGGTTTGAGTCTGGGTCCTCGTGCATGCCAGGCAAGTTCTCCAACACCTGAGCCACTGCTCCAGCTCCCCCATGCTTTCTCTTGTTGGCTTTGTCTGCATCAGTGTAAGGGCTTTCTTGCTTTCTTCCCTCCAATAATTTCTACTTTCAGTGGAACATCAATTAAAGATGAAAGAACTAAGGTCAGATAAGGAGAAGTTGGAATGGTTAACTGTTGTACCCGTAATGTCAGGCTGAAAACAGGCTCTGGGGCTTAGAACAGAATTTAGTTCTGCCACTCCTAGGAGCCCAAGCAGAAAAGATGATCCATGGAGATCCCATCTGTTACACTGCATGCAGGTGAGAAGAATATAATGGGGAGGGACTTCCATAGAAGTTCTCTAGAAGACTCAGTAACGTTCTTCAAAAAGCTCTTTCTGGAGAAATGAAATCGGATCAGTTACAGTACAGGCAGAATTGTTAAGTGTTCATCATGGGGAATGGTTCAGGGGCGTTCGAAGGTCAATTCATTGGGAATTAACTTTAATGATTCTCAAAGTAAAATTTTAAAGTTAATTCCAAGTGAAGTGATATATAACATGCATACAGACTCGTATTGCTACGGTCGACAATTAGGCACCTACTCTGGGATTTTATGCTATATCATGTATCTAGACTGGGGCAAGTGCCATTATGTCCCCATGGGGTTGTGCTTCTTGGATCTATAGGTTTATAGTTTCCATCAAATTTGACCTCCCAAGTTTATTATTTCTTCACGTATTTCTCTGCATTCTGTCTTGTTCTTCTCCCTTTCTCCAATCCCATTCAGGTCAGACTTGTAGGTCAGACTGCCGTTTTTATCCCCAGTGATTTTTTTCCTCTCTACTTAGCTTTAGCAGTGCCTGGGCTTTTTATCTGCAGCGTCTAATTTGCTATGAATACCAGCCAGGAAAATTTTAATTTTAGGTATTGCATTTTTCTAAAAATTCTGTTTTACTTATTCTGCGTAATTCATCAGTCTCCCTATTATATTTCCCTTTTCCTTTACATCTCTGAGCATGTGGAACTGACTTCTAATAGCTGTTTTGACACCCTTGACTGAAAATTCCATCTAATGTGTCATTTATGGTTCTGTTTTTAATCAACTGAGTTTTTCCATCTGACTTTGGATCACATTTCCCTGCTTCTTCCCTGTTTAGCAATTTCCTACTGTGTGCTGGGCCGTGCAGATTTTATTACTGAGTGCTGGACCTTTCTTGCTGCTGTTCCTTTGAGTCTTTGACTCTGTTCTACTGGTGGTTGTTAGCAGCGTGATCCTTTTGCATTTCCTTTGACAGCTTCTCGGGTGAGGTTTTCGCGGTATGTACTCCAGGGCTAATGCAGCTTCCTCTGAGGTGTGACTTGAGGTCTTTCCTGAATGCGCTCATAGAGGCTTCCCCACTCTGGCTGGTGGGAATCCAAGTACTCCCCTGCCCTGCATGATCTCCAGGAAACGCTTGACTTACAGAGCTCTGGCTTCTCTCCTAGAGGTTAACGTCTACAGCTAGCAGATGGGGTCAGCACAGCTGCTCAGCCTGCACCGACTCACCAGAAGCCACACGCGCCTATGCCATTCAGCAAGGGACTCCAGCACCTCTGCAAATTTACGGAATGTTTCCCACGTAGCTCCTCCGCCTGGGCTTCTCTGCCCTGAGCTTTCTCTTTTCTTTTATCTCCACAACTTTCACATCTACTTCTTCTAGATGGGAACTCAGACATCGCCCAGCCCTGAATTCCCGTGGCTGTGCCACGGTCCCCTAACCACACCTGGGCAGATGGCCTGGGCAGTGACAGGGCTCTCCTTGCTTGTCTCCTTTGCCTCCAGAGTCATAACCCTGCAGTCCCTGCTGCCCGATGTCTGTGATGGGTGTTTGGATATTTTGACGATTCAGACCTCCTACCTTTCCTGGCTGGAAGCATGAAATTCACTAGGAGTTGCTGTTCTTCTCCTTATTAAGGCTCTGTAATCATCGCGGGACTAGCATAATGCGTTTGCATTTTTATTTTCCCATGAAACATTACTTTTAAATGACTAAAATATAAATATTTTAAATGTTGCAAAATTTTGCATTTCTTCTTCTTCTTCTTCTTCTTCTTTTTTTTTTTTGGTAAAATAGACAGAATTGCCCAAGGGGTAAAAACCAGCCCTGTCTTATGCATCACTCTGCCTTTTTGAACCTCAGTGTTGTCAGGGGTCTCCTTAGTTGACAACTTCCACAGGGCAGGACTTAATTGTCTTTACGTGCTGAAAAATTACACCTCTGCTCAATCTTCTAAGAGTGGATGTTTCTTCTGGGGCTGTCTCAGAGCCGTCAGGCTCATCAGGAGAATGTCTAAGACTGGATCTGTCTGCTGACTTAGAGAACAATTGCAAGGACCAAGGTGCCTCAGCCCACTTGGCCACCACATGCTCTCCCCATGGGAGATGTCATGGGAATACTCTTCCAAGCATGGACCATGACAATGCGTGTTCCATAAACCAGAGAGTTGCTGGGATGGGTCAGTCATCAGGCCAGAAAAACTTGCCCAGCTCCTAAAAGATGCCGTTTGCTTTGCTAAACACAGCGAGCAGGTTGGACGCGGTCCCTGATAACGCTGTTAAAAGCCAACTAGGGGAACACAGGGAGCAGCAGGAGCCCTGGGGGTATAGACGTGTGTGGCAGGAGAGTGTAATGTCACCTGGAGGTTGGGTCAGGCTCTGGGAAGGTCCCATGCAAGTTCAGAAGCAGATTAAAAATGACATCGGATAAGGAAGAAAGAAAGGTGAGCCTACGGATGTGGCCTCCGAAGCGTAGCTCTTTGCACTAGTAGTAGGTGAGATGAGGCAAGAATCTGTTCTGGAGAGCAAGAAGGAAGAGACGGTAGGGCAACAGGAAATCTCCTGTGACCTTGGGATTCGGTGAACACCATCCCTGCCCACCCCATGCCACCTCTGTGCACCCTGCATAGATACAGGAATGCAGAGCACCTGAGTGAACCTTCCCAGACATCCTCGAGTGGTTAAGGAGGGACTGGGCCACTGGGGGGACAGGGCCTTGGAAACAGCTGTTGCTTGTTGGCTGCCAGCCTGAGGGTGGGGTAGGAGCTCAGCTCAGAGGGTGAGCACAGAGTTCCAGAGCGGAAGAACTCTTCATGAGCCACGTGGCTCCCTGCAGCTCTGCCTACTTGGGTGGTGCAGAGAGACCCCCTTCCACACCACGGGATGGGTGCCCTGGGACCCCCTTCCATATCACAGGGAGATGTAGATGAGGAGAGGCAAGGCAGACAGAAGCAAGGTTTTAATCACTGAGCTGTGTTCTTAATGGTGCAAGTTAGTCTAGCCTGCACCAGAGACAGCAGTCTTCCCCCTTCTCTGCACAGCCTTGTTTTAAACCCATCTGAAGGCTCCATGAAGACACCTGACATGCTATTTAGACACCTGAGCGCCACGATCAGGTACATAGGAAGGGCGGCATCAGTGGGAAGGGACCATCTGGCACAACACCCTTTGAGCCTTTCCAAATGAGTCGATATTTTCAGAAGAAAAAAAATGAGGTCTCTTTGGCTGTTTTTGAACCAGAAGTCTATTGAAATTATTTTGATTAATTTATCTTGGTCTGCAATTTAGTAGCCTTAAACAGAACCGCACTTAATTATAAAATGTCTGTAAACACCTCTGTTCTTTTCATTGAACGAGGAGCATTTGTAGCTATACATTTTTGCAGATGGATTCAGTGAGTTCTGATTGTCATATCAGATTTCAGATGTTCCGTGTATAAAGCTGAGTGCCATTTGGATGAAACTGCAGTTGTTTGACGTTAGCATTGTATGGCAACTGGAATTGCTTTGCTTTCCTACGTATCGTGGTGATATATAATTTTTAAATATATTTATTTAATTCCAGAACAAATCCATTATGAAACAAGTCGTTCAGTATCAGAGAAGATGGTAGAAGCCATTCAGGTGGCAGTCTGGGTACCGTGACCTGAAGCACAGCAGGCCTGGCCTGGACCTCAGAGAGGACCCTGTGGCCACCGAGCTGCCTACACTTGGCCTTCTTGGGAGGGACACCTCCCACATTTGCCTCTAGGGGATTTCCTCATCTACGCCCTCATGAGTAACCAGCTGTCATTTCCTTCCAAGCAGTGATGCTGAGTCCCTCCAGAATTGCTGGCTGGGGGACAGGGATCAGAGGAGGGCAGGGAAGGTCAGGCTTCCTTTTTATTTTAATACGTTATTATGAGATGCTTTTGCTTAATTCCCCCTGATGTCTCAGGGAAGGAGGCTTCGTTTTTACAAAGGTCAAAGGAAAAACCAAGGACTGACGGATATGCCTTAGGAGGGAAGGTTATTTCTAAAATAAAATAGCTCAGTCATAAAGTCTTCAGTGCGCCTCCCTTGGCAGGACCATGGACTCTGCTGTCTAACGCAGATTTAACTTTTAACATTATTTCCATAGCAGCTGCACAACTGAGTTTAAGATGAAGGAGACTCAGGGAGAGCTGAGTGGATTAGGAGGAAACGGGGTTTGAGATGCCCCCTTGCTTATTCGAACAAGCAGGTCCCCCTGGGAACTGGAGCCACCGCTGGAACTTTCTAGTCCCCCCACTGCCTGCTGCTCTTCCTTCTTCTCCTCCTTTGTTTAGAGCAGTTCTTGGTTCAGAGCAATAGGAAAAAGGCAGGGGCAGCACCTGGGTGCCCTATGCCCTCATGGACGGACTCCAGGCATCAGCATCCTCAGCACAGTGTCACAGCTGAGGACCAATGGGAAATACAGTTCCCTCCGAGGCCACCGTTGAATTGGGCCTCAAGCTCAGCGTTGTGCACACTGTGGGTCTGGACAAACGGGTAATACAGTGTTGAAGGAATATGGCTTTCTTTTTCAAACCATTAACTTTTCTGTCTCACACCCTTTTTTTTTTTTTTAAAGAAAAAAAGTTGCTTCTCTTCAAAATGCGTTGATTTTGGCAACTCCTTTAGAGAGGTACCTCAATGAAATATCTACTTCATATATGGCTATTTGCTTTGGAAATAGTTTTTAAATTTTTTCAACCAAATTATACCATTATTACTAAATATCCAGTATGCAGAGATTTTTAAAGTATCAACTTATGGGAGTGATTATCTGGAGCACATATATATGCCCACTGCTGAGGATGAATCAGGAAAGCAGCTGAAAGTGTCCTCTGACCCAACAGCAGTCTTCAGCTCCCCGAATATTACAAAAGTTCAAATGACAAAAACACTGCTGAAGTGGGAATCTTAATATCCTTCATCAATCTGTCAAAAGTGAAAGATTAGAATAAGAAAACTTATAAGACCAAATTGTATCAGAAAATATATGTTCTTTTAAAAATCATTGGAATATTTATTTGAAATATCCATATTCAGTATTCACGAAAAGTAGTAATTAATCACTCCTCAAATACTAGATCAAAAAGAAATACTGATAAACTCCAAGAAAGCTGGAAATGTACAAGCCATATTTACCATGGTGCCTTACAGTAAACATTAATGATAATTTTTAAAAAGCTTAGTTGAAAGTTGAAATGTTATTATTTCAAACTGCTATTATGAAAACTCAAAACAAAATTATGCAGTTTTTAGAAAATAAAAATAGTGAAAATGTTAAATATCCAACACAAGACCCACGTCCAATATAAACAGGAAAATGACTATTCTGAAGTAACAAAATGTAGAGTTGGCAGTCACCACCAGAAAACTGGAAGAAAGAAGGGGATGCAGGTTGGAGGAGAAATGAAGGATCAGGTAGAAGCAAGGAGGGAGAAGACCAGGAGACCAGGAAGGCGAGCTTATGCGAAATCTCATACACCAGCCTCAGCACTAGGCAAACTGTGGATTTTAGATCATTTTAGAATTTGGAGCATTCAGACACGTGGGATAGACAAAGCAACTCTGAAAAAGCCACTGGAGCGTCAACGATCGGTGGACTTCACGGATAACTTCTGCAAACTCCAAGGTACCGCTGAGTAACATTAGTATTTCAAACGATTACGCATGGTATTTATACGAGGGTCGCACAAAATGTTTCATAGTGTGGAAAACAAGAACAATTTGCAAAACAGTTTTATAAAAAATTTATAGACCTCCTCCCTACACTGACGTTAAACTAAAAGAAAGGAAAAACACAGACCAACTCATAAACAGGATCTGTTTCAAGGCTGAGTTTGTTTCCCCTGCTGGCTGATCAGCTGCTGGCTGTGGTAGTCTGGGTCCTTGTTCCCTGAACTTTGGAAACGGTCTCCAGCCCCCGCGTGGCTGTTTCCTTAGTTCCAGGGCTGTGGTTGCAGAGGGCAGGCTGGAATTTCACAGCCTGACAGGGCTTTCTCTGTGCGCACAGCTGAGCGAGTAGCTTCAAGGGACTGGTTCTTAATACACTAAAGTTTTTATTTCTAATATTGCATCATAGGCCGTTTCTGAAATACACATCTTGAGTTTCTCAGTTATTCAGCTTTGATCTCAGCGTTTGCAAACTCAAAACGAACAGCGTGAGGCAGGCGCGCAGAACATGGAGCTGTGGGTCAGGATCCAGGGAAACTGGAATGGGACACGTGGACAGCCTAGCCTGTCTGATCCTCCCCAGCACCGTGCCGTCACTTAGGATGCAGATTCAGCCCCACAGGGACTTGTTTCTCAAAGGAACCCAGGAGTCTAGATTTATATGAAAAATTTCTGATTTTTAAGTAATAATTCAAACATTTGACAAATGTACAAGCCATAATTTACGACAGTGCCTGAAACTAAAGATTAATGATAATTCTTAAAAAGCGTAGGAAGGAGTTTAAATTTTATTTCTACAATTCTATTCAAAGGAACAAAAACAAAATTGGTAGTATTCAGGAAGCAAAAGCAGGGATTATGCTAAATGTCCAAACCCTGGACCTGAGTCCAATATGAGCAGAAAGCATTCTCTTCGTGAGTGAGGTGTTGCGAACGCTGACCAAATGTGGCATTCAGTTTGCAAATTCTCGCCTGGTCCATGACCTTCTTCTGAAATCGGAGTAAACTGAGACCAGGGTAGCAAAGGAAGAGGACTGAGCTGAGCCTTGGGTCTCTGCACTTCAAGGCATTGGCACCAAGGCTGTGTTAGACTCAAAGTCCTTTACGAAAGCTCCAAAGAGTGACAAAGTAGCTGGTGTCATAGTGATCAAAACTGTGATAATTCAAAAATAATTTTTTTTTTGGCACTGGGAATGCTGACCCAGGGCACTTAACCACTGAGCCACATCCCCAGTCTTTTTATTCCCCCATTTTTCATTTTTGACACAGGACCTCGCCAAGTTGCCAAGGCTGGCCTTGAACTTGCAATTCTCCTGCCTCAGCTTCCTGAGCTGCTAGGATTACAGGCATGCACCACCACACCCACCACAAATACTTTTTTTCTTTAAAGAGAGGATTTAATATTTATTTATTTTTTCACCCAGCCTTTGTTTCTCTGACACTTAGTTGTGTACATGGTGCTGGGGTTTGAACCTGGGTCCTTTCACATGCCAGGCAAGTGCTCCAACCACTGAGCCACTGCTCCAGCCCCCACAATTAACTTTTAAGGAAAAACAACAACCCCCATACCAAGTCAAGAGTTGATCCACCCAGTTATTTGTCCAATTTCTTTTAAATGCAATTTGCAAGTGGGTCTTGACCAATGTGATGACCAGGACAGTCAAGGTGTATGACATTTCCATCACCGCAGGCTCCCTTCGCCTCTCTTGCAATCGCCGTGCCCCTCCCCCATCCAGCCTTGGGCAGCACCCGCCTCCGCAGACTTGGGCAGCACCCTCCTCCGCAGACTCCGTTTCCATTTTTAGAATCCCATAGGAAGTCTCTTGTGTCTGGACTTTTGCACAGCTCTGTCCATGCTGTTGAGTTGACTGCCTGAGAAGGCTAGGACAGAGATGCGCAGCCATTCTCCCTGAGATGCCTGCTATTTCTAGCTAACATGAGAAAGGTTGCCATCAACATGCCCAAGCAGGTCTTTATGTGGACATCTTCTCTCATTTCTCTTGGGTAAATACCAGGCATGGAATTACTGGGTCAAATGACAAGTGTATGTTAGCGAGAAACTGCTTGGCAAGTTTTGAATTTTGAGCGTAGAATCTCCAGCACCGATAGAGCGTGCAAATTCTCCCATCCTTCCTCTGAAGTCCCCGCACTTTCCTCTGGCTCGTCGATCAATAGCATGGATGACTATTTCCTTCCAGGGAGATTTCGAAAAGGAAAGGAAACCAAAGAGGCCAGGGGAATCACTGAGAAAAGGAATAGGGTAGGCAGCTGGCTCCCAACATTCTGCAACAGCCTGCAGAGGCTGGTGGTCCTGCGCCCTGTGGTCAACACCAGCCTCAGCCCTGGCCAAAGGGGACCTGCTCTCCTCTCTTCACCTCCACCCTTCTCATGGCCCTGCCCACCTGCAGTGAAAAAGTGGAGCCCGAGGCCAGGGTTCTGTCTGAGGAAGGCTGTCCGTGCAGGAAGGATGAATACGGTCCTGAGAGGGCAGCCAAGCCTCCCATTTACCCCCGCGATCGGCGTGGCTGGAGTGAGGTGTGTGAGGTTGCAGACACTCCTTGGTGTCTGTCCCCAGACACGCCACAGCAAGTGGGCTGAGCCCAGCTAGTGCATTAGGATCTCAGGTCCCGTTGTGGAGTGCAGGAGACCTGTTCCAGCTAGTTCATTGAAACCTACTCGATGCAACAGATTCTCTGAAAGTTTCTCTAAAGAAAGCACGTGTGTGGGGCTGGGGCGCTGGCTCAGCGGTTACGGTGCTTGCCCGGCATGCGCAAGGACATGAGTTCAAACCCAAGCACCACGTACTCAATGAAGTCTTGAAGCAACAAAAACCACATGAAAAACTAAATAAAATTGATTCCCACCCTCCCTCCCTCTCTTTCTCTGTCCCTCTCTCTTTAAAGAAAAAAAAGAAAGCTTGTGTATATAGAACTTCTTACCTCTCTCCTTTTAAAAATGAGATGCCAAGACCTTTAATCCAAAGGAAAATCTAAAAGCCTCAGGATGGGGGCTGGAGCGGTGGCTCAGCGGTTTCGGCGCTTGCCTGGCAAGCACAAGGACCTGGGTTCAAACCCCAGCACCACGTACACAACTAAGTGTTGGAGCAACAAAGGCCATGTGAAAAACTAAATAAAGTTGTTTCTCTCTTTCACTGTCTCTCTCACTGTCCCTCTCTCTTTAAAAAAAATAAATAAAATAAATAAATAAATAAATAAATAAATAAATAAAAGCCTCAGGATGAGATCACAGGATCACTTCTCTCCAGGAGTGCTGTGGGACTGTTTCCATCACCTGGGAGTTGGTCTGGGAAAATCCTCCCTAAAATGGCAATCTCCAAGCAGAAAATCCACCAGATTAGGAAAGGTCAATCCCTGGGAAGAGTCTGATTAGGGCGTTTAGAAAATGAGGCATGAGGTTCTTGTTTGTGGCCTCCGGGAGCTTCTGATGAGAGAAGAACAAGGTGCCTATATGCTGGGCGCAGGTGCAGCCACCCCTCCGGGCTGCACTTCCATCAGTTTCTCGCGAGTAACATTTCAGATTTGTGCAGTACCTACGCATACAATGGAGTTCCCAATTATAATACACATTGTTGCCTTTCAAAAGCAAGGTGATGCTGGATGTGGTGGCACAGGCCCATAATCCTAGTAATTCTGGAGGCTGAGGCAGGAGGATAACAAGTTTCAGACCAGCCTTGGCAAAGTAATGAGACCGAAAATAACTTGGCAAGACCTTGTCTGTCTCAAAATAAAAAGGACTGGGGGTGTGGCTCAGTGGTCAAGCATCCTGGATTCAATCCCCAGTAATATTCCCCTAAAAATAAACATTATAAATGAAAGTAAGAAATAGCGTTCTGTGTATACATGTGTAAGAAAGAAATTCTTTAGGAAAGGATGTGGAATTCATGTGTGTGTGTGTGTGTACAGAGAGAGTTTTTTTTTTTTTTAACAATCTCTGGGAGTTTAACTAGGCAACTCCAAATATGATGCTTTGGTGCATTTGACTGCAGATAAATTGTCACTTCTGAAAAGGTAGCCAGGTTTGGAGTCATTATATTCAGCAAAGTGAACTTAACTTCTTTGAAATATGAGGTAATTGATGGGAATGAGCACTAATGTGTAATTTTTTAATGACATTGTTCATCAACAGTGTTACAAGATACATTTGGAAACTATTTTTCCTCTAAATAATTAACATTACCCTGACCAGAGAACTTAGTGAGGAGTCTCAAAATTGAATGTGCATTAAGGAATGTTATAAAAATTACTATCTATTGCTCCTGACATAACTTTAAAACTCAAATTTCCTACTACTCTTCCTGTAAACTTTGCACTGGTTCTGTTAAAGCTTCCCACCAGTTGTGTCAAATGAGTCTTTAAGAAGGGAGAATGAAATCTTGAGGGTTAATTGAGAATCATAAAACTTTTTGCATAATACATTAAAATATTTTTGATATCCTGTCATCATTTTTAGTGATTAGCATTTCATCCTATGGATGCACTTGTTTCCCTCATCTGCTCCCCAGTTGCTGGTCTTTAAGTTATTTCTATCATCTTACTATATAAACAAATATTGTTGACCAGCACCCGTAGCAAATTCTTTGCATACAACTGATGGTTTTCTTAGGCTAGTCCCTGGAAGTGGATAGCCAGTGAATTATAAGTGCTTTTAAGGATTATAATCTTTCAGGGAATGTTTGATAAATACCCAGGATCCAAGCTGTGCTCTGCACTAGACACCTGCTTGAGAGTGCCAGGGTGAATAGAGCTGACAGGGCCCTGTCCCCAGGCTCTTGCCATCATCTAGTGCAGAGGCTGGTAAACTGAGGCTCAGGCTGTATGGGGCCTCCTTCCTTATTTCTATAGATCGATGTTTGCTGAAACAGCTGTGCTCATTACAGCCACATGTGTGTTCTCGTATCTTAACGGGCGTCATGACTGAGGCTGTATGGCCTGTAAGGCCAAAAATATTAGCTGGCCCGTTCTAGAAAAACCTCGGCCATCCTGTTGGTCCTGTAGCTGACAACCTGGCCAAACTGTACTCCATGAAGTTTGAGTTCTTCATTGCGAAATCCTCCACCAACCAGGAGAGCTCGCCCACCTTTGCCTGCACTTAGTTTTCCTTAGAAACTCCTGCTCAACGAGCCATCTTGGCGTGACAAACAGGAGTAGTCACCTAATTTGCTACT
This sequence comes from Aplodontia rufa, assembly GCA_004027875.1. Lineage (NCBI taxonomy): Eukaryota > Metazoa > Chordata > Mammalia > Rodentia > Aplodontiidae > Aplodontia > Aplodontia rufa. Next base: position 51,912 of record PVKS010007347.1, read on the forward strand.
GGGAGATGGGACTATTGAAATTTACGTTCCCCGAGGCCTAAGAACATCAGAGAGCCTGGCAGTTGGCTGGGCCCTGTTTGGTCTTCTCCAACATGCCTCACATGCCCCAGAGTCCAGGGGCAGCTGGGGCGGCTAACAGAGTCCATGTCTCCAGCTGCCGGAAATCAAGTACCCAACCACGCTGGCATGACTAAGGGACGGCGTATCATTTTACACGCGAAATCCACTTAGTTTATTCTGAAACCCACCAGCATTACTCAACGACCTGTGCAAAGGGAAATATCTGCTATTTGAGTTTTCTCCCCTGCGCTGGCCGAACACGGGCAAGCTAATGATTATTTGTCGAAGTCACACTGTTTGCTTACAAGGCATCAAGGCTTTTTAGACACTATAATGACGGCTCTTGATTCACGTTATAATATTTAGAGTCACCCATAAAAGCTGATCTCTAAATGAAGAGCACTTTTATTGGCTTTTAGAGCTATTACTGCCCTTGTAAGTGCTGCTGTGTCACGCTGCACCTGCCGCTGGCTTCAGAGCTGGCTCCTTCCAGTGACTGCAAGGAGAGTGGGAGGGCTCCAAGCTGCAGGCCAAGGTGCCACCGGGGTCCAGGGATCACCAAAAACACACCTTCGCAGAAGAGATGGGCGGAGCTTCTCTAGTGTCACAGGTGTGTCCTGCACAGTGCCTGGTGGCTTGAGGTTTTCTAGGGTCACACATGTGTCCTACAAAGAGTCTTGTGGCTTTAGGTCCTCTAGTGTCAGAGGTGTTCTCATGTCTTACACAGTGCCTGATGGCTTGAGGTCCTCTAGTGTCACAGATGTGTCCTACATAGTTCCTTGGCTTCAGGTCCTCTAAGGTCACATGTTTGTCCTCATGTCCTTCACTGTGCCTGGCAGCCTGAGGACCTCTAGTGTCACAGATGTGTCCTACATAGTACCTGGTGGCTTCAGGTCCTCTAAGGTCACGTTTGTCCTCATGTCTTACATAGTGCCTGGTGGCTTGAGTTGCTCTAGTGTCATAGGTGTGTCCTCATGTCGTACACAGTGTCTGATGGCTTGTGTTTCTCTATTTTCACAGGTGTGCCATACACAGTGCCTGATGTCTTGAGGTCCTCTACTGTTACAGGTGTGCCCTACAGAGTTCCTGGTGCCTTGAGTCCTCAAGTGTCACAGGTTTGTCCTACACAGTGCCTGATGTTTTGAGGGCCTCTATTGTCACAGGTGTATCCTACACTGTGCCTGATGTCTTTAGGTCCACTAATGACACAGATGTGTCCTACACAGTGCCTGATGGTAGAAGTCCTCTACTGTCACAGTAGTGTCCTACACAGTGCCTGATGGCTTGCAGTCCTCTATTGTCATAGGTGTGTCCTCATGTCATAAACAGTGCCTGATGGCTTGAGGTCCTCTAATATCACAGGTGTGTCCTACACAGTGCCTTGTGATTTGAGGTCCTAAAGTGTCACAGGTGTGTGTTACACAGTGCCTGGTGTCTTGAGGTCCTCTAATGTCACAGGTGGGTCCTACATAGTGCCTATTAGCTTGAGATTCTCTAGTGTCACAGGTGTGTCCTCATATCCTACACAGTGCCTGGTGGTATGAGGTCCTCTAGTGTCACAGGTGTGTCCTCATTTCCTACACAGTGAATGATGACTTGAGGTCCTCTAGTGTCACATATGTGTCCTACACAGTGCCTGATGACTTGACGTCCCCTAATGTCACCCGTGTGGGCTCATGTCCTACACAGTGCCTGATGGCTTGATGTTCTCTGGTGTCAGAGATATGTCCTACACAGTGGCTAGTGTCTTGAGGTCCTCTTGTGCCACAGGTGTGTCCTAATGTCCTACATGTGCCTGGTGGCTGAGGACCTCTAGTGTCACAGGTGTGTCCTCATTTCCTATACACTGCCTGTTGCCTTGAGGTCCTCTAGTGTTTCAGGTGTGTCTTACAAAGTGCCTGGTGGCTTGAGGTCCTCCAGTGTCACAGGTGTGTCCTCATGTCCTACACAGTGCATGGTGGCTTGAGGGCCTCTAGTGTCACTGGTGTGTCCTATATAGTGCCTGATGGCTTGAGGTCCTCTAGTGTCATAGGTGTGTCCTACACAGTGCCTGGTGGCTTGAGGGCCTCTAGTGTCACAGGTGTGTCCTCATGTTGTACACAGTGCCTGATGGCCTGAGGTTCTCTAATGTCACAGTTGTGTCCTCATTTCCCACACAGTGCCTGGTGGTGTGACCTTCTCTAATATCATTGGTGTGACCTCATGGGTTACCCAGGTCATACTGAGTGCTAGGGAAGGGATAGAGCAGTGAGGCAGGTCCTTTCAAAGCATTGGATTCCTATAAAGGTTACAAGTGAGGCCCTTCTGAAAGGAAGCTTCCAGACACCTCCTCAAGGTTTTAAGTTCAACTGCGATGCAGATGAAATTTACGTAGAATAAAATGCTTGAGTGTTTCCACATATGTGCACACCTGTGATCACCACCCTTTAAGATACAATCCGTGTTCAGCACCCTTGCCAGCTTCTGGTGCCCTTCCCACTCTGCAGCTCTGCCTCGAAAGGACCTCATAACTTCTTTCACCACGTATTACATTTCTCTGTTCTTCCTATCAATAGAATCAAAGTGTGTATAATTTTACATCTAACTTTATGTGTTCAATATCATGCCTGGAAGATTCGACCATGTTTTTACAAGTGCCAGTGTTCTATTCTTTGTGTTCCTTTTTAGCATTCCATTACAGAATGGAATATGTACACAATATGTCCCATTCCAATGTTGGGGACATTTAGGGAGTGCTTAGCAATTGGCTTGTGTGCATAAGGCTGACTCAAACATGCTAATATGGGCTTTGGGGGACATGAATACCCATTTCTCTTGGGTATAAACCAAGGGAATAGCTTTAGTTGGACAACGTGTAGGAGTTTTCCAAAATGGCTCCCGTTCATACCCCCACTGGCAGTGGAGAATTCTGGTTGTTCTTTGTTATAACCAGCTCTTGGTATTGATGTGTGTAATATTATCATCACAAACTTGTAAACCTTTACATGTTGCATGCTGAGAAAATTCAAGAGAAGCTTGGCATTGGAACACGCTTGATGAGCATGGGGAAGTGGCAGGAACCAGGTTGTGCAGTTAGGTCTGTGTGGCATCTCTAGCTCTGCTCATTAATAATGGGGGCCTTGGTAAGGTCACTTATGCTCCCCTTGGCTGATTCTTCCTCGTCGCAAAACATCTCACATTGAAGGGTTGTGGTGACGATAAGTAAAATAGCACACGAGGAAGAGGGATCTCAGTGAGCAATGTAGGGCTGGGGCTCAGCAGCTCCTTCCCCTCCCCATCATGGCCAAGAATATCGGTGAAGCTGCTCTGAGAAGACCCACCCCTGCGTATCTGCCTACAGCGCCACAGTCGCTCCCGTCCATCTTCCTCCTCCACAGTGTTCCCTCGCCTGCCCAAGCCAGATTCTGGAGTGCCATCCCAAGTGCTTCCCTCTGCTCCATCACTCATGGGATGATGTCAGCTGGAAGCACCGTGCTGCATTTTAATTTAGCAAATGGCACTTGCCAAAGATGGCCAGAAAGGCTTCACACCTGCTGTTCACAAGAAACCTGCAAGGTCCACCTTATTTCTCTTACATAGAGGGGAAGAAGCCAAAACTGAGAAGTCAAGCACCGCTGGCCAGCTGCAGGACTAAGGTTGAAACCAGACCTGAATGACTCCAATGCTTACTGGATTAACTTAATACATTAGACCAGTCACAAAGTCCTCAGTGCTTTCCCTGCTGCCCAGCCCCAAGTCACTGCATCCTCATCCCTGCACCACATGCCAGCCACGGCCTCTTTCTTGCCATTGTCCTACCATCGCTTTGGCTGGTGCTGAGGCAAGACCCAGTCCAGATGGACCTGGGCTGGAGGGCCGGATTTGTGTGGGTCTCTTGCTGAGGCCAGGTTGCACCCCCTGGCTGGTAATCCTGTTGATGTGAACCATACACAGGGGTGCAGAGCCTGGCTTCCTGAGCGGTTGTGAGGGGCTGGAGGGTGCAGTTGGTGGCAAACTTCTTGCCCTGGTCCTGTGCAGCTGCTCTGGGCATCTCCTGGCATGTCTTCCTGGGAAATCACTTGGGCTGCGTAAGGACACCTGCGAGCCACTCTGGTGCTGCGCCCGGTCTTCCTAGGGTGGTGGCCAACATTGTAAGACCCCACATTACTTGCTCATCCTTTCCTGCCTGGCTATCGTAGTATCCTGGGTCACAGTAACAAAGTGCAGTCTTAGTGGCTGAAAAGAGTGGAGATTCATTCCCTTGAGGCTGGAAGAGTTGGGACAAAATCAAGTTGCTGGCAGGTCTGCATTCTCCCGCGGGGTCTAGAGGGGAACCTATTTCTTGTCTCTTCTGCTCCTGAAGGCTGCCTGCCTTCCTGAGCTTGTGGCTTCGGCATTACAGTCACTGCTTCTGTGTCCGCATGTCTCACACTTCCTTCCATCTCTTTTTCTTCTTCTGGGTGTTGTTTTTTGTTTTTGCAATGGGATCTTGCTGTGTGCCCCAGTCTTGCCTTAAACTCCTAGGCTCAAGTGATCCTCCTGGCTCAGGCTCTGGGTAGCTGTCACTGCAGGGCACCAGCAGCCCCTTCCTCCACCTTCCCTCCTTTCCTTTCCCCCAGGGGTGCTTTACCACCAAGCCTCATCCCCAACCCATTAACCCGTTTCATTTTGTATTTGAGACAGGGGCTAAATTGCTGAGGCTGACTTTGAATTTGTGATCCTTCTGTTTCAGCTTTCTAAGTAGTTAGGACTACATGTGCACCCAGCTGTCTGCCGCCCTCTCCTCCCTCCCTTCCTCTCTCTCTCTCTCTCTCTCTCTCTCTCTCATTCACTGGGGATTGACTCCAGGGATGCTCCACTGCTAACCTGCATCCCTGGCCCTTTTTATTTTATAAAACGGGGTCTGTCTAGATTTTCCAGGCTGGCCTAGAACTTGCAATCCTTCTGCCTCATCTGAGATGACAGGTGCCAACACACCAGGGGACACTTGTGGTTTAGTTTAAGGCCAACACACCTAAGTGACTCTGCATAGTGTCCCCACATAATCACACTGCATGGATGCTTTTTCCATACATGAAAATACTTCCAGGTTCCAGGAGTGAGCACACGATGTCTCTGGGCAGCTGTAATTCCCCTGCTGGACTCACCTGCTGCTTCAGCTCCACACTCCAGGGATACACCTCCTGAAGAAGCCCGCTCAGGTGTTGACGAGCCCTGCTCTCTAGAGTAGCTGGGCTTGGCTGTTACCTTGGCCATTAGCCTAACTCCTGCCAGCAGGACTTGCCTGTGTTCCGGAAGCCAGGAGCACTGTGCTGAAATGCACCTCCAATCATGTCTTTGAGGCCTCCCTTCATGGATCCGAGTCACCTTGCAGACTCCTTGGCCTATGGGAAGGCACTCAAAGGACCCTTGATCTGATCTACTCTTTTCCAAATGTCTAATGGCTCAGCTTTCAGCTCCAGAATGAAGAGTCTTTGGCTGGCAATGAGCCTTCACCGTTTACTAGCCTGCTGTTCTTGGACATCCTCTTAGTCTGATTCCCTGTCCCATGCTCCCTCTAGTCTCTTTTACAGTGGTTGAGATGATAGTACAGCCTGGCCAGGGCAGGAGGTCAACACCCACAAGTTATTCCCCATGGCAAATCGAGCAGAGGTCTCAGTGCCTGAACTCTGTGTCTCCCGCGTTTGCAAGGATGGGCACCTGTCCTGGGGACCTGTCTCCTCTCTGCCCCGCTGCCACCAGTTGACTCTTAATGTCTTTGGAACCCGGTGTGAGAATCCCCTTCTCAACAAGGCTCTCCTTGCCCCAGTGTGTTCTAGTTCTGCACGCCTATCCCCAGGGCTTTGGAAGGTTCTACATCCCTGACCACAGAAGTCCCAGCTCATCACTTCTTGGTTGGGCCATGTGGTCTCTGTTGACAGGCACCTCGGGTGAGTGCTCTCCTGATTGCTCCTGATGTCCAAGGCACCCTGCATGGTCCTGGGAACAGAAGCCTGGACAGACACAGCACTTGAGACATGGCCACCTATCTGGCACCTGATGTATTCTGCCGAAATCCCAACACTCACATCTTAGCTCAACAATCTCAGTTTCGTAAAATGGATCATGTAACTCACACTAGCTACTTCCCGTTCCTCTTGAGTCCAGGTTCACAGCCAGGCCTTATCTGGCCAGGCCCTGGGCCTCCCTGGTCTTGGCACCCAGCCCCGGGCACCCTGAGTCGCTGGCCTTCCATACACCAAGCACACTCAGCACCTGCCCTGGCCATTTCTATCAGGCAAATGCTCCCTGTCCAAGTGCGACTACGGCGCTCGCCCTCGCGGTGCCCAGCCCTGTGTGTTGCTACCCGAGCAGAGGCCTCCTCAGCTCCCCAGATTTCTCTTCCTGCTTCCACTGCCTAGTGATCACCAGACACTCCCTGCCACACCTGATGCCTGCTTCCCCCAGCGTCCAGACAGCCTGACCTCGTGGCTTGTTCTTTCTGTGCCCAGAAAGCAGGCTGAAAGTAAATATTTAGAGGGGATGATTCTGCAAAATGTTCCTTCCCAGGTAGAAAGTGGCCATGGGGAGTAGACACAAGCCGTGAACATTGGTTCCCTGCACCTATCGTCCACCCCAAGAGTGGTGACAGGCAGCATGGGGCAGGATGCAGGTGGCCCGGAGTGCACCCCCTTCATCAAGCTCTGAGGCTGGGAGCCTCCCTCAGGCCTCTCCACTGTGGCCTTGGAGTGATTGGTAATCAGAGGACCCCATGTTCACCTTGGCAGCTGGGGGTTGGGGACATGAGCAGTCCTGAGGAGGGAGCAGCCTGGGAACCCTTCTCCACCAGGTGGGAAGGCAGGGAGGTGATTGGCGGAGACCTTGAAGGTCGCCCTGTCCCCTGCACTTTGGTTAATGTGGGTTTTGGACGTGCTATGCCTGGAGATGGTAACCCTTGGTGACAGCTCAACACACAGGGCCTGGGCCAGGCTGAAGCCAGGGCTAGGTGGCTCCGGTTCACATGGTTGGGTCTTGTCACTCCTCCTGGATACTACGGGCTGGCACAAGCAGTGAGAACCTGAGAGGCAGGGTGGCTCTCTTGTGTGGCAATACTGGCTGCACGAAGCCATCTCGGACCTGGGCAGAGCTGGGCTCAAACCCTGCCATCCCAGCCCCTCCCTGCTTCTGCTCCCTCTCTGTTCGGGAGGCTTCACGGAGGCCCCCGGACCCTGGTGCCTGGGCCGATGAAAGGAGTTCACACTGGGGTCAGGCTCCCTAAGGGCTGGGCTTTGTATGCCTTTCTGCGTTTCAAGGGTTTCAAGGTAGAATCATGACTTCATATCGGGTAAGAGTGAATAAAACTGTGATTCTTACTTTCTTCCTTTAAGGAAGAAAGAAGGCATATATGCCAAGTGTTAACATCTGTTAAATCTGGAAGGTGAGTATATAGTATATTTTTAAAAGAATGTGTAAAATGTCAAAAATCAAGCAGTTAATATGCATTGCTCTGATATCGTACAGGGTAATTGACTCCCCTTCACTTCTGATCCTGTCCACAAATGCGTCTTAGAAATCAGGTAGGGCCTTTGTGAGCCCTTAGAGACGGTTGAAGTGAGAGACAGTGAGTGCCTGTCAGTTTGAGCTGACCCAGCACCCCCTCACACTGAGGGTTCTGCCTGCCTTTGGGTGGTGAAGATTCTGCCTATTGACTTTCGTTTAATTTTCATTTTTTGGTGTGTTTATCTTGTTTTTCTGCAGTGCTGGAGGCTGGACTCAGGGCTTCACATGTGCTAGGCCAACGCTCTACCTCTGGGCTACAGCTCCAGCTACTGTTCTTTGAAATTCTGGGAAGAACTTGGTTTTGAAGCCAATTTAGACTTGAAAACTGTTTCCTCATTCTACAGCTCCATGAAAGCGAGGGTCAGCTTGTGGGTGCCTGACAGGCCCTCTCTCGCAAGAGAGACCTGGTGGGCACTGGCAGGAAGCGAGTTAGCTGTACCTTAGAGAAGGCCAGGGCCTGTGTTCCTGTTCATGCCGTAACATTCCTGGAATCCTGCCCTAAGCTTTTACAGACCACGCTTGCCCCTCCAAATTCCCACCAGCAAAGGTTGCATCTAACTCTTCCTGTGTTTCCAGCAAAACTCTATAGGCCTTTCCGGAAACACACAGGAACAAAGAAGGAACAACTCCTGTCTTTGAAGAACAGGGAACATCAAGCGTTCATGAGATTTGCTTAACTGCTCCCTATCTTTTTTAAGGTTTCAATGCCAATGTTACTTGGGTTAAACTGAAAAAATATACTTCTAGATTATGGTTCCTTACTAAGGAAAAGAACATTCTTAAAGAATTTTATTAATAAAATCAGTTTTCATATATTCTAGTGGTTAACATCAAAGGCCCTAGAGCCCAAGCTTCTGGGATTAGAGCCAGGTTCCCACACACCTCATACTGATCTAGGACTCAGTTTCCTCATGTGTAAAATAGGGACAATAACTGAAGCATCTCATGTGATTTTTTAAAAACTTGTTTGACGTAGTCTTACATTTTGGCGGGAATTGTTACATATTCACGCAGACATGGATATTGACATGGTGAGATAGTAAGTTAAGGCTGATCCTCGTCCAGGATCCACCCACTTCATCCATTCCCCATGCTCAGGTCTCCTCTGTAATCCCCCACACTATAATTTGAAATGAACATGTACATGTATGTTAATTTTTGACATTTCTGAGTTTCTCTGCCTGCCTGCATATGGTTGGGCTTCTAATGATTTTTAGACGATTCAGGGAATTAATGCACATAAGGTTTAGGATCGTGCTGGGTGCATGGTAAGCAATAGGTGTGTGCACCTCTTATTGCGATGGGAACGAGCAGATGGCTACCCTCAGCAGTTCTCCCAACCCCTTCTCGGGACAGACCCAGCCTCTTGGATGTAGAGCTTGTACTTTTCATTGTGTGTTGTACTTTTTCTGATTCTTTACCCTAACTTTCCCTACTTTCCAAGATTCTCCTGAGAAGGGACAATATTCTTGGCACAGAGCTGCAAACACCAGTAACCAGGAAGGGTGACACCTTTGCAAACCCGTGATTGCTGCTCCCTCTGGCACCCAGGACGTGCCTGTCCTGCTCAGCATCCACTTCACCTCTGTGCTCCTGGGAGTCACTGATGGCCGATGAGAAACAGTTCAAAACCAGTGCAATGGCGCACACCTCTCATCCCAGCAACTGGGAGGCTGAGGCAGGAGAATCACAAGTTCGAGGCCAGTCTCAACAACTTAGGCAGACCCTCTCTCAAAATAAGAGAGGACTGGGGATGTGGCTCAGTGGTAGAGCACTTGTTCAGTGTGCCTGAGGCCTGGGTTCAATTCCCAATACTGGGAAGACAAAGAGACAGAAAAGACAGAAATCAGCTCAAACTGACAGGCACTCACCGTCTCTCACTTCAACCGTCTCTAAGGGCTCACAAAGGCCCTACCTGATTTCTAAGACGCATTTGTTAAGATTTGCGTAGTTTGTGTAGACAGGATTTGAAAGCTGGAAGAAGGTAATGTTTTCAGGATTTACAGCTCTCGCTCTGTGATTTGCTTCATATCTTTCTAGCCTTGCTGCTACACTGGTGGCTTTGTCCCCATTATAGCTTGTGACCCCAGGCAGATTACCCCTGTCTCTGCATGCAGTGTAGCATGTCGTCGTGGAGGCTTTGTAGAGATTAGGTGGGGCTACGTGCCTTGTGACGCTCACTCATCATATAGACACCCACACTTCACCGCGGTCTGAAAGATGGAGCATCCGTCTGCCAAGCTGCAGCCTCTCAGGGCCCTCACTGCCCGAGAGTTCTGGCTGCCTCTACCTCCCTCCTCCCGGCCCCTGATCCCTTGCCTTTCTTCTGGGTCCTGTAAAAACCCAAATACAGAGGCATAATTCTTATACCTATCAAGAACGTTTTTTATATATATAAGCCAGACATGACTTTGATAAAAGCAAAGGAGGATCTGGGGTTCAAGCCTTGCGCACCCAATGCCTTTGAGGTGGAATTGGGGTGGAGTTGCCCTGGTACCATTTTCAACACTTTAACTTTCTCATACCCGGAGCGGGGCTCTTGATTTCCAACCCTTCTCCACACCGCATGGCTCAAGGGGTGGCCAGAGCTAGGAACATGTGCTCTCCTTCCCTCCCCACTAAATCCAAGGGGACCCTCAGTTCCCCATCACTTCCCGAGCCCCATTTCCTCATTCACCCACAAATTTCCAGGGAGCCTGGTCCTATTCTGTCACATACACACCTGGCTGCCTCTCTCCCCCTCCCTGAGGGCTCCCTCCCAGTTCTCTGCCTCCTGGCCAGGAGGGAAAACACCCGACCATGTGTTTCCTATTGCAGTGATGGGCTGAATTGGAACCTCCTGTGTGCCGAACAGGGTCCGCCCAGGCCACGAGCATGAGGTCCAGCCCCACTGCAGAGCCTTGGCCAGGCAGCCAGAACTGGGCATGGTCAGATGAGAGCAAGTGTGTCCACAGCTTCCCTCCGCAGGTCACCCACCAGGTAAAAGAGGCTTCCTGGGACAGGCACCCTGACCCCTCCCTTGCTGGTCTCTCTGGAACTCCAACCCCATGCCGCTGGAGGAAGCTTTGAGAACAAGACAGCTTTCCGTATTGCGGTAAGCTTCCATATTGCACAATTCCATATCTAACTTGCACTGAGATGAATTTTCCTATTTGAGAAATAACCCTTCAAATGATAATTTCACAAAACAGTTCAGTTCCAAATGTTTTCTCTTTCTGATGTCTAAGTATTTAAAACCACAGGCGCACAGTTTACCAACAAAGTAAGGCAATGTTTTGTTTTTATTTTTACATAATGGGAATTATAATTAATATAGTTTTGCTAGAATTTTTTCCTTTGAAGATAAACCACCTTAATAAAAATCCTATACAATGATTTTTTTAAATAATAGGCATATTTAGGATTTAAAATTTTCTAATAAGAGAAAGTACAATTGATTACTACAAATTTAAAGGTCTTTTGAAAGGTGCAAAACCTGTTTGTGGGTAGTGGAATTGCAGGTCACAGTGGTTTGAAATAAAAAACGTAAGTAAAATGGGAAGATGTTAGTCATCTCTGTCCCACCGGCTGTTCAGCTTTCTGCCTGTGCTCAGCCTTTCTGTTCCTTCAGCTCAGGGTTCCTCAACATTTTTAGCATCAAGAAAATAATGGTGAAGCCTATGGGTCCCTTTCAGAAGAATATTCTAGAAAGCACATAATAAAATGCATAGCATTACAGAGAGAAACTATCACATATGGGTATAAAAATACTTTCTAAATGTTAAGTAATTTATGTGCATACTTATCAATCCATTAAATAATTAAACCAAAAAGGTGAATAATGAGTGTGGGAATGAGATGAATGATATTTGGTGGTATCAATAATAATGATGTGAAATTGATGTGAAAATATCTTTGATTTCTATTGGTGACAAAATCACAAATGCTGCTGATCCTGCAGTTGGGTGGATGTTGCCTACTCTTCTGACTGATGGAAATTCTAAATTTTATTAGAAATTGTTAAAAAATAGCTTTATATGGTCCCACAGTGGTATAAGATGATTTTGTTTTTGTTTTGTTTTTGCTGAAAATTAAACTTTGGTGGGGGGACTGTGCCTTTTCTTCCATTTTATTTTTCCATAGAACATTCTATTTCTCTAGAAGTAGTAGGTTTTGTAAAGTTACATCAATATGCATCCTGAGAGCCTTACAGACAAAAATAATAGTATGTATGTGAACCTCACCAAACAAACAAATAAAAAAACAGAACAAGGTCTCCTGCTGGACATATTTACTAATTTAACAATTTCAAAATTAACTGTACCAATTTCTGCTTCATCACTGCATTTATTTTTGTGTTACACATTGCAGTCCAAAAAGACTATTGGAGCAAGAAAACTGAGCAGTGATCTAATGAAATAGCGAATATATGAATAAAAGCCCAAGCTAGCATGCAGGATAAGGAGGAACGATGAAGCAAGTCACCTGGGAAAGAGCCAGGTGAATATTCGGTGCTCACAGCCTTTTATTAAGGATATAGCTAGGTTCACAAAGACTCCAGCTTGCATTTGGTTTGCTCGCCGTAGTTTCTTTTTCCCAGTGATATAGAAGAGTTAGTTGTTTAATGTTGCTCTAGCATTTAAAATCAGTTTATGGAAACTTACATTTTTCTTTAGAATGAAAACTACATGAATTACACTAATCTGTCTAACACTGTTATTCATAAGACATTCTCTTTGCTAATGCAATCTGGCCATGAGTTCTTAGTCCTATTTTCCCTCAATTGGCGATATTCAGGATCACGGTGTTGCCAGACACAGCTGTAGATTTGCAGGGGACTAAAGGAAGGGATGAGAAACCATATATTTTATGGTGGAAAAAAGGACTCAAAAATGCCTATGAGACAGAAGTTCGAGTAAGAGAGGTTATTATTGAGTTTTCAGTACTCTTCATTCATTGTTGCTCATTCAGCCTGGGAGTTGGGTCATGTAGGATGCTTTTGGTCACAAATCACAGAAAACTCTAATTCCAAATCATCTCAAAATAAGTCACTTATACACACCTATCAGTTTTAGAAGAAGGGGGGCCTCGGCTCAAGGATTAATGAAATCAATGGCTCAACACACTCTTGTGCCCCCACATTCTTTTCTTTTTTTGAAATTTGTTTGACATATTGGGGAAATCATTGTTATATATTCCTGCATACATGGATGTTGACAAAGTAAGTTAAGCCCAATCCTGGTCCAGGGTCTACCCCCCTCATCCATTCCCTGATCTCATGTGCCCTCTGTAGTACCCACATGCTATAGAATGAAAATGGGCATATACATGCATTTTAATTGTTGATATTTCTGAGTTTCTCTGCCTGCGTGAGTCTAGTTTGGATTCTCACGGGAGTCAAGTGCACCATCTGTATTGATAACCCCCTATTTCCTTCCTCCTTTCTCCCCGCACCTTCATAATTATGGTTCCCCCAGCTTATGTGAAATTTCAACTTTGGTGGGTTATTAATTAAACTTAGCTAAACTTCCATGTAGGTTTTACTCTAGCTTCCACATAGGAGAGCCTTTTCTTTTTTAAGAAATGGTGTTTTAGGTTAGGTGTGTGGGTTTGTGCTCCCACTGGCTTCTCTCAGGATCATAAGGTGGCTTCCTAGTTTTAGGCATTGCACTAACACTTGGCAGCCTTCAAAAAAGAGACCATCATCTCTTACGAATTCTCATAGGATCCCCCAAACCAAACAGAGCAAAACCACCAACCTGCCTACTCCTGCAAACAGAAAACATAGCTTTCCCTGAAGTCCCTGACGGATGGCCCATGTCACAAGCTGTTGCCTGAGATCTTCCTCAGCAGGGGCAGCGGCACCCCACAATTGGGTCAGACGACCTAGAGTTCAGTGGGCTTCTGAGAGGGTGATGGGGCACCCTCCCTGGAAGTGCACTGGTGCAGTGAGGGTGTGTGGTCTTGAACAGAGCTGATGTGGCCGAAGAGCAGAGTGGGCTCTGGGGAGGCCACCTGCCAAGTCTGCCCTCAGCCATGAGTATTGGTTTGCAGCTTTGGAAATAGACTCAGAGCTGCCAAGCGATTTGCCCAAGATCAGCATGGAATCAGTCATAGCTCCAGATCTCAGACACAGGCGCATGTGACTGCAGACTCACACCCCACTGGGTGGCTCCCCACAACAAAAGAATCACAGCAAGAGTTAAGTGGTGTCTTTAGACCCATGATATCTTTTGATTCATGATGAATATTTCAGGCAAAAATATCCTATTTAGTTTCAATATAAATTTTATTTATATGAAACTGAATATGTTGAATAGAAACACACCACTACTGTGTATTTCCTCTTTGGTCCCCTTATGTGCTCATTAATATCTCTTGATCTTTCTGGAAATAACAAAGCTAAACTACATGTAAAAACAGAGGTGAACCTGACCTGCAAACCCCACTGCTGTTTTGTGCGCCACAAAGGATTGTCTCTGATGTGTGCACCAACATATGGTTGGCATCAACGGAATTCTGATGCTGGTTTATGTTTTATAATTAATTCAAAGCAGCAGCATTTTTACTGGTGGGCGAAGGATGAAAGCCATGTTGAGCGGAGTGTATTTCTTCACTTTATAATAAGGCAAAGATAAAATGGGTGAGTCTTTGCTCCCATTGCCGTAGATTTCCTTTACCCATAAGCCCTCAAATGAACTGTGGTTTGATTGGAGATGATGCAGACTTCAATACAAACCCTATGTTTTCTTGCCCTCTGCAGATGTCTCCCTGATAAAGAGACTGGAACAGACTCCCAACACTCTTTCTATTTGCTGGTTCCAGATGCTACAAGAAAGTAGGGTGCAGCTAATTGTAGGTGGCCAAAATTCAGGAAATGCTGATCCCGTCATTCGTAACACCTTGACTTTGGTTAGCATGCTTTTCCAAATAAGGTCATTTATAAAATCATCTAGAGTTTTAGCTCTCACTGGGTAGGAACTAACTTGCCTTTCCCCCGTTTCTCGTTGAGCAGAGCACACTCACGCACTCAGCGACTGGTTGCTCTCCTGGAGAGCTTTTTCTGCTTCATCTTCACACCAGTTCGCCAGCAAGTCTGGCAGCTCAGTGGTTCTCAGAGCCCCTCTTCCACTGATCCGCTGATCCGCATGGCCTTTCTCTTAGCTGCGAGTGAGCGACTGCAAGCACTCTCTTCTGCTTCCTACCTCCCTGCAGCCAGAGTGCTCCTTTTAAGAGGTAGATGTGAGAATGCAGCAGGGTGTCTCTGCTCTGCCCCCTCAGGTAGAGCACACTTCTTCCCCATGCTAATGACTCCTGTGCCACCCGCAACCTGGACACTCTTGCCAGCAGAGGATCCAATGCCTCAGTGCAGAGGCATCAGCCAGTGTTTGAGTTACGAACGAGGAATCTCTCAAAGGATACTTCCAAAATGATAGAGACCTTTCCTCCCTGAACCTTGTTTACTTTTGAAAAGAAAGCAAATCAAATTTAGATTTAAGCAGTTTGTCAAATGTGGTGCTGGGCAGTTTCAATAACTACAATTTATTTTGCATTGTACCATTTAACTAGTTACGGTAACATGAGTCACTAGAAGAACAAAGTGAGGACCAAGGCAGCCACCTGTGTGCCTACCTGTATGTGCTCAGGGAAGTTGGGATGGGGGTGTGTGGTGTTTGTGCTGGAACAACAAAGGCTGAATGTCTTTGTGGCAAATTAAGGCTTTAGGTAGTGGGGCCATCAGAGAGCTGTAGGTGGACTAGATCTCTGTTCTCCTTCACTCCCACCAAGCTGTTGTTTCCTCTCTTATTTCTTTAAATTCACATAATCCCTGTGGTTTCAACTGGCTAGACAGATGCTTACTGTGTATGTCTTGGTGGATTGCAAGCAATCCACATATTTATGCAAGCAGAATTCTTGCGTTAAATTCTTGTGTTAAATTTGTTCATCAAGGATGTAACTATTTTACTTAGTTCCCTTCCTTAC
Source organism: Aplodontia rufa (assembly GCA_004027875.1). Classification (NCBI taxonomy): domain Eukaryota; kingdom Metazoa; phylum Chordata; class Mammalia; order Rodentia; family Aplodontiidae; genus Aplodontia; species Aplodontia rufa. Next base: position 67,452 of record PVKS010007347.1, read on the forward strand.
ATAAAATGAGGAGTTAAAATCCTTCCTTCCTTAAGCATGTTGTGATTGTGTTTCTACTTTTGTAGGGTAATGCTAAGAAATTATGCATTTTGTAAAGTATTTTTTGGCTACCAAAAAATAAAAGATTTAGCTACAATGAGTGATGATCATGAATTCATAGCCTTCTGGCCCCCAGGGTGTCACTGAATTTAATTCAGAGTTGGAAGTCCAATGGATGCAGTCCGTAGTGGCTCTCTGAAAGAGGCTAATATTGTTTCTGACTAATGCTTCTACACAGTGTTGTCTCATTCTTTGCTAATTCCTGCTATGTAAAGATTTGGGAGCATGCATTTTTTAAAAATCTCATATATACAAAGGAGTGTCAGGCATACATAAAGTTTGACATTGGGCACTACTTACTGAATATGAGAAACCAGGGCTGAGAGTGATAGGGATTTATTGCTGGAGAGATGCTATTACCAGATGGGGCTATTTGGAAGTTAAAGTTAGATTTGGCATCCAAAGATCCTTATTTTGCAGGAGTTTGATCTGTTTATTAGCCATGCAAAAATATATTGTTCTTTCTTAATCACACCCTAGTTGGTTCTTCCACTGGAGTTTAGTTTCTCCCCACACTTTGATGTGATGTTTAATTGTCAAGAAGTTTCACAAAGATAAGCAAACAAAATAAAAATCCCACTTCCCTCCTCCCTCAGCCATGGTTTTGTTAGTTAGCCAACATCCAGGGGACGATATTAAAATTATTAATCCTCATAATTCATTGTGTCCCAAATGACTGCATGTCGCCGGAGCTGAGCTCCAACTTTCATCTCAGACATGAACAAAGTCGCGATGCGTTCTGCACTGCTTAATCACCGCAGTCGACTGAATGTTCGACTGTTATTCGTAAATTAGTTCTGTTTCCCATTCAAATCACTGACTGTTCTGAAACAGGTGTGTAGGCAAACAAAGAGCGAGTAAAGAGGCATCGACTTCAGGACTTGCCCAGCCTATGCAGGCTGCTTTAACTTCAGTGGTCGAAGCAGCTGCGGATGAAGGACAATTGATTGTTTATAGCTACATTCATTTCAGCAGATTCCAGAAACTGCATTCATTTCAGCAGATTCTGGGAAAAGCTTTGGGCACCAGAATACCTGGCCTATGCCCTGGTCCTGTCATCTGTTACCTGTGTAGCTTTGGATCACATTGTGTAAACTGTTCTGACATTTATTTCCCTCATTTGTAGAAAATGCCTGACCTGATGGACAACATGGTGGAGTGCAGGAGGACCAGGCCAGGTGGCTCCTCAGCAGCAGGCTGTGGCTCAGCCAGGTGAGTGACCAAGGAACCTTGCTCACACTTAATGCTAAACACTAAAAACAACCACCACCACCAAAAGCAGAATTTCATAGAGCAATACAGTGGTAATCTTCTTACTTTTTCACATGGCTTTCGTTGCTGAGACACTCAGTTGTATACATGGGTGCTGGGGTTCGAACTCACGTACTCGCACATGTTGGGCAAGCGCCGTAACCGCTGAGCCACTGCTCCAGCCCTAGAGGGGTAATCTAATCCTGGGAAATGTGTCCTCACAGCTGCCCCAGCTCCTACTGCAGAGCTGGGTGCAGCACAATGGAAGAGAAGATACAACACACAGAAAAATCACCCCGGGGAAGCCTGGGCCCACAAGGAAGGCTGAGTTTAATGCACTCCGTGTTGATGGGAAGGAGCTCAGGAAAATCAAACCCAAAGGGTTCGGAGGGCAGAAGCCTTCGTTGGATGGCAGGAGGGACAGCCGGCCCAGCACAGCCCAGCATGGAAAGCTGTCTGGGGGGAGACATACCAGCAGGGGAAGGAAAGCTTCCAGGTGCTGAGAGAGCTGTCCCCACCCAGCCCGTGCACCTGGGAACAGAGACAGGAGGTTGCGAACTCATGAAGGAAGGCACCAGCAGCTGATAGAAAGAGCTCCCAGAGGGCGCCTGACCACAGCCTGAAACGGGCAAAGAACATTTTGCTTGGATCACTAACTTGGCTTCTGGAACCCAAAGGAGAAAAATCCTATAACACGCATAAGAGCTAGTGTGGCCAGGTGAGGGCATCTGCACTCCACGGCAGACACCCAGTGAGTCACAGCCAAGGGGTGAGGGTGAGACCTGAGGAGACTTAGTCCCCATGCCCTAAAAGTGCATTTTCCCAGAAGCCCCACAGAAATAGGAAGCTCCACACCAATTGGGGAAGTAGACTAAATCACAAATGTCCACCAACAGTCCCAAAGCTATTGAAGCCCAAATCCCAGCAACCACAAAGCCCCCTCCGGATGGCACCATCAGCCCCACTACAGTATCCCACAGGTCCTCAGCACAGCCCAGGGCACACACCCTGGCACACAAGTGCCACAAGTACAGAGCCTGAACAGCCCTCCCTGCCAGCAGATTCAACCATCACAGTGGACACAAGCCCTCTCTCCTGCCCATTGTTTCTTTTTCTTATTGAGTTTTTCTCCGTAGTACCTATTAACTCTTTATATTTTAGCATTTTTTTATTTTCTCAAACATAATTTGATCACATTGTATTACCCTTCATTGTTTCTCATTATGCATGATTTTGTGTGTATGTGAGTGCACGTGTGCTTGCACGTGTTCTCACTGCATGGATAGGTGTGTGTGTGTGTTTATATATTCATGTAACTTTACTTAGTCATGCTCTCTCCTGCATGTGTTCATATTTAGCCTCCGTTGGATTTCGGTGGGGTACAATTGTATGAAGGTGCAGGCGGATTCATTCTCTCCTGGGTTCTGTGCCCCTATTTCCCCTTCTTCACTCTCTTCACCCAGGAACAGCCGAAATTTCTTGCTCCCTCATCCTTTCTTTATTTCATTACTTTCAGTTAACTTTTTATTCCTCCTTCTTTACAGATGAACCTGCTCTCTGGATCCTGTCTCTACTTGATCACTTTTTCAAACACTTCAAACTTTCTCTTGCCTTCCTATCCTATTTTCTCTTACTGAAGAGACTGTGATCCTACTAAATAATAGAAATTACATAGATTATGTAATCCTCCCCTATTCATGTGGCTATGGTTATTACTACAATGAACAACATAGTGGGCACCTCCTGTCAAATGTTTGATCTACTTCACATTGTTTTATTGCTGGTATTATTGTCCAATGCTGACCCAATCATTCCTACATAGGTGATTAGTGTTATAGATGTCAAAGCAGACACTGGCTATTTATATTAAGGCTGTACATGCGTTGCTAAAAGTAGTGCCATTCCTGCCTCCAAGAGGGGCTGGACAGAGATTGAGACATTGCAAGATCACAGAGTAGAGATCTTGCAGCTGAGAAATACTCACATCTCAATCAAGCCACAGTGAATCTCACTCCATACACAACCTAGCCCCACCTGAGCCTTAACATTACTTCAACTCCATCTCCAAATTGGGTCCAAACCAACAACTAGGACCCAAAGAGGAACAATCAGTGGGGACCTCAAGTGCCACCCCTTACCATCTACACATATATCAAAAACACAGAGAACAGAGAGAAGTCTAGAACAAATAAAATAGATGAACACAAAAGGACACATGTTAAAAACAGGAAGGGGAATTCATCTCAATTGATGCACAAGTCCAAAACCTCTAAAAGCAGGATGAAACATGCAAATAAATCCCCCAAAATCCACAATCCCCAACAAAAGCTTCCACTGAGAGGGATACCAACACATTCCAGAGAAAGATTTTTAAAAACTGATTATGAACACATCCAAGAAAATCCAAGGAATACATTAACAATAGGGGAGATGAAAGACCGCTTCAACTAAGAAATAGAAGCAGTGAAAAAAAGCCAAGAGGCGCACCTAGAAATGATAGACACGATCAATCGAATTAAAAATTTAACTGAAAGCACCACTAACAGATTACACTGCTTAGAAAGTAGATTTTCAGCCCTTAAACACAGAACTTCAGGCCTTCAAAACAGGGTATGTGAACTTGAGTACACAATGCAATAAAGGACATATGAGAGAACATGACCAGTGTCCTCAAGGGTTCTGAGACAACATCAAGAGACTAAACCTGAGAATCACGGGGAGAGAGAACTACATGGAGATATGAGCTAAGGCATCACGAACATTTTTTCAATGAGACAGTTACAGAAAACTTCCCCTATATGTGAAAGGAAATAGGCAAACACAGGAGGCACACAGGACCCCCATAGACCAGAAGAGAAGTCTTCTAAGAAACATCATAATCAAAATGCCTAGCAGAAAAATAAGAAAAACAGCGAAAGTTGCAGATGAGAAACATCGGATCACATTTAGAGGAAAACCAACAAGGCTCATGTCTGATTTCTTAATTCAGATCCTAAAATCAAAGAGAGTCTGGAATGAGATATTCCAAGTTCTAAAAGAAAACAATGGCCATCCAAGATTACTGTATCCAGCAAAGCTCAGTTTCAAATTAAGGGGAAAATAAAAGCTTTCCATGACAAGAATAAACTAAAAAGAATTCATGAACACCAAGACAGCACTACAAAGAATACTGAAAGATAAACTGCGCACAAAGAAACTAAAAAACGAATCCCAAAGCTCCAAAACAGAGGAAGAACAATAAAAGTTAATCAAATGAGAATCATGACAGTATTAAATATAGCAAAAACTCAAAATTAGGAAACAAAAAACACAAATCCATGTGAGTTCTGAAAGCTAATGGTCTCAGCTCCATAATTAGAAGACATACATTAGAAGAATGGATCAAAAAATAATATCCAACTATATGCTGTTTACAAGAGACTCATAGGCAAAGATGAAAGGTAAAATAATGGAAAAAATCACATGCATATGGGCCACAAATACATTGCAGGAGTAGCTGTTCTCATATCCAACAAAGCAGATATCAAACAAAAAACCAAAAGAGACAAAGAAGGTCACTATATCCTGGTAAAAGGAACAATCCAATAAGAAGATAAAACAATAATAAATATTTATGCCCCAAATGTCAGCACAATTACATAAAAATAATATATATACTCCATCAGTCTCAGATTGACCCAACACAGTACTGGGTGATTTCAATATACCCGTATCACCAATAAGCAGGTCATGAAAACATAAAATCAATAAAGATATTTCCAACTTAAAACTGTACATTAAATGGACCTCAGAGACATCTACAGACGATTTCACCCAAAAAAAATTGATTATGGAACTTTTTCCAAAATAGACCACATTCTAGGTCACAAAGTAAATATTTGCAAATACAAAAAAAATAAATATCATTCTATGTATCCTATCAGTTCATAATGGAAGAAAAATAATAGAAGCTACAAAAACACATGGAGATTGAACAATTTTCTTTTAGAGATTTTCGTCTGGTTTTTATTTTTCCTCCACTTAGTCGTGTATGTGACGTTGGGGATCAACCTCAGGTTCTTATGTATGCCAGGCAAGTGCTCTACCACTGAGACACTTCCCAGACCTGAAAAATACTCTTGTAAATGAAGAATGGATCAAAGAAGAAATGAGAATAGAAATCAAGGAATTCTTACAAACAAACAGGAATAGAAATACGATGCATCAAGGTCTCTGAACACTATGAAAGCAGTTGTTTTTCTCACTTCAAGCATTTTATTGGAAAATTTACTTTTCAATAACATCTTTTTTATTATTTTTTATTAGATGGATATAGAGTTACAATTGAGGGGGAAACGTTTTCAAACATTCAAGAACAAATGTATATATACATTTGTAGTTATGTAGTTATGTTATGGATGCCCAACTTGGGTTCCCCCTGTTGCTGTTTCCCCCAGAAAAACCCCTGAGTGAAATGGATATCTCATGGAAGGCAGAGATCTCCTTCTGAAATGATTCCCCCATATTCCCACCCTCCAGCCTCCTAGATGTTCTTCCCAAGCCTTCCCCCCACCCTGTCCCCCACCCTACACCTCCAAGTATCCTTGGGAGTCATCTCCCTTTTGCGTTAAGAATCATACAATTTGAAGTTATTATTAGCTT